>JAAGNO010001549.1:0-14659 GCA_033439905.1 Ceryle rudis | reverse complement strand
AGTCGGGGGAGGGGGGGGGGGGGACGGCGGCGGCGGCGTTGTGCGGGCGACTCAGCCTTGATTTGCCTATCTATGGCCCTATCTATGCCTTGAGTTGTGCATAAGCCCCAGGCCAAACACAGCAGTGCTGCACCACAAAAAGAACCGAAATCTGAGCTGAGCCTTGCAATTCCTCAACAAATGGTATGTCCTAAGTGGTATGTCCTAAATCTCAATTCAAACTGCTATTCCTCTTCCTGAGAAAGTAAAAGGATAGCCTGGAGGGTTTCAGTGGTGGTTTCAGTGGACAACCTTTGTGTCCCCAGACGGCATAATCCAATCAGGCAGAGTTTTGCCACAACCACCTGGGGTGTTTCAGCCACAACCTTGTGTATTCAAACTGTATAATCAGTCACATAAACCAGGGGATAAAAGTGCTTAGGTTTAGTTTAGATTTGAGGAGTCACCTCTCCAACACTCACCTGTATGGAGACCCTTCCCCCTTGGTCAGGACATAGTCCAAGGTGACTTTTCTAAGATTGAGAGCCCTTACCTGGAGTGGTAAGTGAATATTTAGCATGCTGTAAGTCTGCAAATGTAGGTAACTAACACATGTATAATATTTAGCATGCTTTCTAATTTCTTATAATGTATTCTTACTTTTAAGTTGTAATTGTGCATTCTTCCACTGTATCCATAAAAACCTGCACTAGTGGCGTATTAGACTTCAAATAGATGGTTTGCTTGGACGTTACAGTTAAACCTGTGAGTTCAAATAACTCATTTGCTTAAACCTCGCAGTCCAGTCTCTTTTCACCACAGCTACTATCAACTGTGTCATGTAAATGCCTAAAAATCCAAACAAGGAATGTGTGAGTGCCATTAATTCCAGGTGTTTCAGAGAGAAGAAACAGAGAATAGGGTATGTCAGGGGGAACTATTCTTTTATTGCACATAAACGCTGGATAGCTTAATGAACATTTACAAAAGGCTTTGAATGCCAGGGTGTGGAAGGGGGCTGTCAAGGCAGAAAATTTTGTTACATCATGATGCTTCTCAGCTGTGTTTCTTCTCTTGCCTGGACTGAGTGAATTGGGAATTTATCTCTTTTTTTTTTTTTTTTTTCCCCCTAGCACTTACAATGTTTTGTTCCCTTCTTTGTATTTGTCTAAGGTGACTTTGCAAATGGAAATGGTTGCCAATATGAAGAAGCCCATCTTCTGGGAGTCACATCTTCCACGGGTTTGCTATGCGGAGTCTGCCAGTTCACAAATAGGCCACAGGTAGCCCTTAGTGGACCAGTGCATAAATCCCTGTGGGTCTTCAATGCTGTCTGAGTGCTAGGGCCCCTGGGATAGTTCAGGGGAGCCTCTCCAGCCCCAGCGGACAGCTGCCATGCAGCTGCTGTGGGCAGCTCAGTGGCACCCCACTAATCTACCTCCAGCTGGATGTGTGCTGGCAGGACCCTTCTGCCCCAACCTGGGCAAAACTGAGTTGCTTTTTGGTCTGCTTTTATGGCAGAGATGGTGTTAAATATCAATTGATCTGGCAGTCTGTCTTCCTACTGCTTCATTCTGAAGGAAAACAAATCTAAAATAAAAGGGCCTTTTCCTCTTCTGTTTGTTGTGTTACTAATTGCTGTATTACAGCATTTTCCAAGACCAATTACTTACTGTTTGGGGAGATTAGCAGTGTGCAAACCTACTATGGTTTATTATACAGTGATGGCTCATCGAAGAAAAGTGGCTGAATTCAAGCCCTTACCATTTTGTGTATTTATCCCAATGCAGGTTTCATATATACATATATATAATAGGAACTGCACAACAGTCAGCAATGTTTAAAACAGAATTTCTTCCCCACGAGGGAATGAATAAGAGTCATTTGTCATATGTTTCCTTTAATTCATGGCTACAGAGCATTGTAGAATTGCTTGATGTAAATCTGTCTCATCTATTTGACAACTCTGATATTGAGTCATTCATTTTTATTCTATGACTTAAAAATTCTATATTGCAGCTGGAGATGGGTGGCTAAAGTGCTAGTTTTGGACTATGGCTTGAATGTAACAATAGCTTTTGACCCTAACTCCAGTCCCAAGGAAAGTGAATTTGGCAATCTCATTTCAATTCATAGTGAATAGCTGTTCACATAAAAAAATCAGCACCTACCATTTGTCATACTTGGCAGCTTCTGCTTAAGAATGGTCCAGAACTGCATTACCATGGAAACTAAATTACCTACTCCTACTCCTGGCTCAGAAGGTGATTTCAGCTGGTTGTGGAGGTTTCGTATCACTGACAAAAGGAGGTGGGGGTAGCGTGGGGGAACTGCAACACGTATGACCCATAAGTACACTTATATCAGCCCTCTGTTTTGAATATTGCCATCTTCTGGTCACATGCCATTTGGTTCAGGCCAAATGGCTTTCTTACACATCATGATTTAGTTACTGATTTTTATTATGATAACAGCTACCAGATCCAATCAGGACCAGGGCTGTGTTGTGGTTAGTTCTGTACTTACATATGTTTAGAGACAGTTTCTACTCTGAAGACCTGGCAAGCATGGGAGATTGCATATATTCCTTTTTAACTAGAAATTTAAAACAAGATAAGTGATTTGCCTGAGATTACACAAGAAAGTGGAGGCAGACCTAGCAAATGAATACCCCTTTCTTTAGACTCACACCTGTGTAACTTCCCCAAACGACTTTATCCTTCTTCAGAACTACTCCTAATCTATGCTAGGCAAGCTGGGAATACCACAAGGTTGAATACTTTTTGTTTCCTGCAATCTACCAAAAGGCTGCCGATTCACAGAGTGTGTTATTTAAGGCTGCTCTGTTCTGGAATGAACAAATATAATGCATTAGAGATCAATGTCTACTGGATGTTAAAAGTTTTTAAGGTTACTTACATACTATAGGTTGATTCTGTAATTGTAAGGAAAACCTCGGCTGTAACCACTCCGTCCTTCGATAATAACTGAAACAAAAGATTGTTTCAATTTGATGAGCTGCATATACCACCCTTTTTCCTCATAGATACTGCTTCTTAGCAAGATGTATACTAGTGGAAAGACTAGAAAATAAATAAACGTACAAAAAACAGACTAATATGGATCCTTCTTAAACTCATAGAGCTACAAACTCAGCAGAGGTAAACAAAAGGAGCTTTGCCATTGCTAGTGTGGTGGCTGTGTGAGGATGGGAGAACCATGGGCATGCTGTCACTATTCAACCCTGAGGGCTGAGCCCTGCCATAGAGTCTGAGGAGTGAGCAGTGCAGTTAGGAGAATTTGGGAGCAGGACACATACATAGTTGGGCTGACTTTGATTTTAGGACATAACAGCTCTGCAAAGGCTACCAGGTCTTGCTACAGGGCTGGTAAAATCAGTCAGAAAAGCACACTGAGGTGCAGGCTATTAAGGTCTCTTTCCCACCCTGTAGACAAGCTCCAGCCCAAAAGTATTGATAGCTCAAGGACTGCTGCTTTGCAGAGACTGGCAGGGGGAAAATCCCCTGTCCACTCCCCACCTGCTCACCCTATGCAGCAGGACCACACCAGAGGTGTGGCCAGAGGTGACCACAGCTGAATCCTTTTCCTTAGTGACATCTGTGCCTCCTGCCTTATCCTTCTGTTGTCTTGACCTCACCAGAGCTGGTACCATTAGAGCTGGGCCAGAGGAGATATGTGTGAGGAAACGTGCTCTCTGGGCTGTGGTGTAAGGAAATGGTGGTTGTGGCTGTTGGCCCATTGTTGGTCCTTGACCTGATGCCACATTCACACTATGGAGGAAAAGAGTCCTTCACTTTTGCACTGCAAAGTGGCTGCTGCTGGGAAATCTGGGTCATGGGCGCCAGGTGCTTCGCACCCTATAGACCTGTGCCATGTCCTCCTCCATTCATGGGCATGAACCACTCCTGCTCCTTGGGGCACAACAGCAGCTGGTGGACATCAGACCTCTGTCTCATGTTGGCATCTCCCTCCATGGGATGCCAGGGGTGGACACTCCTCTTGCTTTGCCCTTGCCATGGCCCTGGTAGAGTATTTGGGTCCCTTCTGCTCTGCCTTTGCTTTTTGTATGCATCTTCCCTATTTAAGTGTCACAGATCACTGCACCAGCTGATTAGCCTACACATGGACAGAATATAAGAAACCAAGTCCCTGAGTTGTAGGTAAGACCTTTTGTGAGATTGACTGGCTAAAAATAAAACAGAAATTGGTTCTGAGCTTTTGAGAATCTTTCTCTTCCCCAGGCCATGGGAAAGCAGAGCAAGGGGTAGCACTTCATAATTAATTATGAATTTATAATTAATTTGAAGCCCGGCTCAATGCAAAGCTGCTATTACTTGCTCTGTGTTCCCACAGTCTGACAGAGAGTTTGATACTCACAAGTGGGTTTCAAAATTTCAGGACGTTTTTTCTGTTAAGTTTGCATTTTTTCAGCCTATTAGTCTTCTGTACAACTCTGATTTTTGATAGTTTCTCTGTTTAAGGGACTAGATCAATAACTGTATTTTAGGTCTCTAGACTCTACATGTGAGTGCAAATGATGTTACCCTCCCTGGGTAGGAAAGATTTGTTTATTCGTGTAAGTTTATGTGTTATTTTGAAGGTTTGTTCTTTTGACAGGTAAACAATGCAAAAATATTCTGTGCTTCTGCAGAACATAATATGATGTTCATCGTATACAGAGTCTCCTTATTCCGTGCAATAAATGCAACAAAACTCTCCCTGCAGAGCTGTGCGGGGCTTAAGCAGATTGACGGAGTGGGATTTTGGAAAGCATTTGAGGCTGACCTTTCCCTACCTCCCCCCTAAAGCTGATGGTTAAAATTCCTGCTGAGTTCAAGGAGAGCGGGGCTGGGTCAGTGTTGAACACTTTTGAAAATCCCACCTGTAAAGCCTGCAGAGTTCATTATAGGGGCAAAATTTTGTATAAAGCCCAGCAGGGACATACAGAAATTGTTAGCAGCTTATTAATGGCCTCCATGGTGGGTGTGTGTATTGAATTTAATTGGGCTGCATCCCAGTAAGGTTCTGATATGCTTCTGATTAATTTTCTCTACAGTCTACCCTTTACTTCTCCTCTTAGAAACTGGACAGATGCTCCATGTTTGCACTTGCATAAAAAGCTGGCAGTGAAATAAAGCATGCAGGTAATTATTTATTATGCCCTAAGGAAGAGCAGTGGGTGAGGTAGGCCCTCAGTTAATGCAGTTGGATGCTAGCAGTTTGGGATCAACCCCTCTTGATGTCATCCTAAAATAAAGTAGCACTGAATGTCATACTGTTCAATTTTGTGGGTACAAGCATGGTTACGTTTCTTTGTATAAGGTCTGGTCAGTAGTGTGAAGACTCAAAGTAAACTTTGAGAACAGTGACACACTTGAAAGGGCAGGTTATATTTATTCTGTGTTGTGTCAAGGGCATGTTGCTGGCTAACTGCTATTAGAAAGTGCATCTGGAGGTCTGTGTCCAAAGAGTGAAGATGTCTTTGCAGAATATAAAAGGACTATTGTGTTAGTCCTCAAGTCTCAAAGGGTATGAAGATGCTTCCCTCTCCTGCCTCTTATTACTCATACTTGGTTACTTTTATGTAAATCCAGTGATGAGGAGAGCTGACAAGACTGTGACATAAAGACATGTCACCTTTTTCACTGAAAAAGGGCTTTTATTGTCACATAATACTGTCTTAGTGCTCTGCAAAGGAAAGAAAAAGATGCTGTTGAAAATCCCGTAATTAGCAGCTTAAGGTATAAACCATATAGAACCCTATTTCTACCATAAACCCCCTAATTAGCTTTGTAGGGTCTGTTTAAAAGCAAATAGTCATGCTTCCTTATCACTGAATAATTATTTGCAAATAAACTCTTTCTCAACACATCTTAGGAAAACACAAGATTATTAGTTGGCAGAGTTAAGCCAGCTGAGTAGCTGAAAAAGCATGAAAAGAGCTACAGAAGTTCTTTTCAGAATCCTGCTCTCTTTGGCTTTATTTCTCTGAAGCTTGATTTATCAAGAGGAGAATACAGTATTTGGTTTCCCCACAAGTAAGCTCTTTTCATGTTTTGTCTTTGAAATGAAAATCGTCTTTTGGAACAAATATCTGCTCTATCAGATAACTGCATGCTTGTCATCCCTAACAGTGTGCTGGCAGGAAGGCTGGGTGAGGATTTTTCTGCAGTACATTGAGTACACAGTGCTGGCACTAGATCAAGAATCAATTCCTCTGATATCGAAATATTGACTTTGCATGGCCAGTCTGATTTAAATGCTTATCATTCTTGACTTTGTAGGCTACATACATACTGCAAACATTTTTCATGTGGGTCTGAGAATAAACATCTTTACAGCTGCCTGGCCGTTTCTATCAAAATAACAAAGGGGCCGTGTGCGTGTATGGGAGTCTGCGTGTGTGAGCGAGATTGCCAGCAGATTAATGCCATGGCCGTATCTGCGCATGGCCAGTTTAGAAGTCGGGAAAGGTATCTTTAATGCTCAGAATTACACAGTGTTGTTCCTCTGAGTGTAAACACGAGTTTCACTGCTCAGTCTGGATGGGTGTTGACCACAGAGCTGTAAAATGGGAGAACAGAAACAAACCCTAACACAATTATTAAAACATTTTAAAATCTTTGTAATGTGAAATAATAATGCTACTAATAAAAAAAATAAAGATAATTTCCCATAGGCAATCAGAACACCTATTAAGTTAGCAACGATGTTTAATTGACATTATCGTATGCTTCAGTGAGGAAGACAATGGATCTTGCGTGTGCACAAGTGGAACGCATTTGCATTTCATAGATGATTAAAATAGATTTGATTGCATTTGTCTGAAGCCTGGCAAGTGAGGGCACATCTGCCGTGTTCGATGTGCCCTGTGTTTCCTAGGACTAATGGAGTGCGCCGAGTCACTGCAAGACAGGCTTTTACCTCTGAAAGTCCCACGGCACCTTCTGCTGCATGGCCAGCTTCTTTGTTAGCCCTGGAGACCTCTTCTTATAAAGAATTGATGTAAAGTGGAGCAAGATGGGAAGGATTCGAGGCAGTGAACTTGTCTTCATCTGGTTATGCGAGAGCCCTTGGGCTTTCTGCTGCTTCAAGGTAGAATTTATAAGGTGAGATGAAAGGTAATTTAAGTCATTAATTTGTGTTAAGAGCTGGCAGAACAACAACGGTGCATTTAATCTCGCTGTGGAAAAAAATGGTGATTTGCAGAGTAAGGGTCAGAATTAGGCGTCTGATTTCCTCTTCCACTCAGTTTAAAAAGAGCTGCTTCAAAATAGAGATTTTTATTTACTAGAAACATAGAGATGTGTTAATTGACTTTGGAAAAAACATCCAAGAAATTTAAATATATTATAGAAACTAATTAATTAATGGTACTAAAATGTTTTCCTTGTGCTTTTCATTACTTACCCATCTAAATTCAACATTACAAATACACTACTGACAGCACTTCAGCTCAGACTTGTCACCCGCCACTCGAGCCTGGGGCTGTGGTGAAGGGCAAGGGCTGCCCTGCACTTTGCATGGGGGTGAAGCCCTCGCTGCTTGTGAGCCCACCTTTTCCTTCCAACCCAATGGATGCTCAGCAGATTTCTTTTTGGCAGTGCTGTGCTTTTTTCCCAGCCAGCGTGACCATCCTGTGGCTGACAAGTAACTCACAATGCTTTTGTCCTTCTCTATTGCTTCTTCCACTGCCCCTGGTGTGTCTCCTGGCCCCTTATTGGGCTCCTTGTCTATGGATTTCTGTTCTTTATTGTTTTCTCCACTCTCAGGTGCCTTCTATTTTTGCTGCCTTTGTGTTCCCTCTGCTCTTGCTTCATGTTGTGCTCTGCTGTCCCTTATTCTCATGGTATTGCTCTCTTTCATGTGCCAAATGACTGCTCATCCCTCTTTGAGAAATGTCTCTTAAAAACACACTGCCCTTACATCAAAGAGTGAAATAAAGATGGCTTGACTGGAAATATGTCTCCTCATCTGATGAAAATGGCTTGTCCTGGGCATTAATATTTCCAGAATAGGTGGACACATTCAACAGCAGTGATGATGACATTCTAAAGGAGTATGTTTCTTGGATGGCTCTTGTGCTGCCACCTCCAGAGGTTCTTGGGTCATTGTGGGCATGGCTCTGCCCCTCCCCCTCATGGTGAGCCACTGGGGTTCCTCATCCTGCCTTTCAGTCCTGATCCTTCCTTGTAGCATACTTGCTATCCCTACAGCTCTGTACGAGCTCTATCATTGCCTGCTTTATGCCTTTCATCCTTTCCATTGCTCAGCTCCCTCAGGAACAGCTCCAGCACTGCCCAGCTTGAAGGGAGAGGAGCAAATAGACCTTCTGCCATTAGGAGAGCTCAGATTCTACCCACGCCCCGTGCTTTTCATGGGGATCTCCCTGCAGCCCCTGCTCCCTGAATTTCTCTTCTCCTGACCATGGCCATGCCTCATTTGTCTGGACTACCCCTGCTCCATGATGGTGGTGTGGGCCATGTTCCATGGGTTGGGTGGTGGCCACATGGAGGTGGAGCACACAGGTTCTGGGGTTTTGTTTGAACAGTGTTGTTTTTGTAAAGAAAACATAAAAATACTGATGATGTATGTAACATTGTTTAAATAGCAATTAAAATTTGCCTGTTGTGTGTCCGTTTTTAATCCCATACAAGTTGGGTTTTTGTTTTTGTTTTAACTTAGATAAAGTTTTCCCATAGAGAAAGAGTGCTTACAAAAAATTTCTCCCTGTTTATTGCCAAAGTTTTTCCTTTCAGCCCCAGGAGGCAAGTTACATGTATTAACCTGTCAGACCAATGTTAAAATTGTGTGATGCTTAAGAATATATTCAGAAAGTCCATAAAACCATCATAATGGATCCGTTTTTCCTCCTCATCTGGTCATGCTCTATAACAGCATTTATCCATATACTGTACCTCTGACCCTAGTGTTTGTTTAATGTTGTCTTCCAGTTGGAAAGGGATTTTTGGAGGATTTTGGATCACTGGCCAGAGAAACGTGTGCCTTTTCTTGTGTTCATTGATGGTCTAGGGTCTCTAAGATTTCAAGACACAGACAACAGAGCCACAATTCAAGGCGACCTTTGAATACTTCTGCTTGGCTGTAAGAAAACCAACAGGGTAAAAGCTAGAGCTGAGACCTGCTGCAATCTACCTGATGGAGTATTGTGGGATTTTACCTCCATAGAAAAATTAACAAGCTGCCTGACCTTTGTATGCTTATGCACAACTCCCTTTTATATATTACCAATGATTATTTGGTTTCTGTGAATCCCCTAATGGACCAAAGTGTTTTATTAACCTATAAGGAAGGTCTGTTTTCTCAGGTGCCCTTGTCCATCCTTTATGAGGGTGGAGGGAGAGGTAAGTAAAGGCCAAGGGAAGAAGAGCTTGGATAGTGGATAACTATGATTAATGTCATCTGCTTTTGAACAATGTTTTCACCTGTGGGTTTCAGATTGTTAAATATAGATTTGGTCAACCAACTTTAGACATACAGTGTCAAGGTTTGGGAAACAAACATTTCAGGAGGGTGCCCTAGATTCTGCACTCAAGAGCAGTACCCACATAATGCAAATTGCTGTTTCTGAATGATGACATGGACACCAAACTGAGGGGAAAAAATGGCTTTTAGCTTCAGTAGTGTTTATCTGCAATAAACGTCTGGAATATTCTTTATCAGAGCATATAAATATATAGTGGTGTTTAGGCTCCTCCATGAAGCAATAGACTTTGGAATATAAAAATCATAATTAATATACAGGTCATGAGTTTTTAGATTTCATTTTTATTCAGATAGGGAAAAATGTTTCTTGTTTGCAAGTCAGTAAGCGTGTACATGCTAAAAAATTGTTTACCGTGTTTCAGAAACACAAACATAAGGCTAAATTAAGCTTGATCGGCCAAGTCTGACCATATCCTCTTTAATACAGCATGGTTGGCAACTCTAATCGTGAAGCTTGCAAGCTGTAGAAAAAGCATAATTTTCATTCACCTTTGGGAAAGAGGATCCTTTCCTGGTAGCTAAGAAGTTTCTCTCAGAAGCTCAGAAAGAAAAAAATGTTCATATGCAACAGAATGATCTTTATTTGAAGGCAAAAATAGTGCGCCTCTGTCATGTGCTCTAATTAACTTGCTGTGATGTCGCTCTGGTGATGGACACAGAAATAGACATTTGCTTTCCTAAATCCTGAAGTAGAAAATGAGACATGAGTCAGGAGGATACAAGAGGGCAGAACTCATTTTCTTTTAATTACTTTTATTCAGGTTATATCATCCAGCAGCTGTTCAAGATTCATTTTGAGAAGTTGAATCCTCCTGAAATCCCAGCATGTCATTTTGATGGGACTTACTCTCTTCTCCTTTATACATATATATTTTTTATTTTTTTTTTAATCTAGGGCTGATAGGGAAAGTAGACATGGTGAGCAGCATTCCCATTCACTGTTGAAGGATATAATTGACCACCAACTCTCTGCCAGTAAAATGGAGGAGGAAATACTCTGCAAAAAATGTGCCCAAATAATATGAAAGTTCTCATTACTAAGAAAATAGTCAGAAAAATGTTCAACTTCTTCTCAAGCCAGCATAATTGTGTACCAAGGCCTGATTTTGGGGAAGAGTGCAATTCATAGCTGAATGGCAAACTTCAGATGGGTGTGCAGGCTCATCACAACTTCTGCTTAGCAAGCTGAGTTTTGGGGAGCTTTGCTTGCTGTGGGTCTAGAAGGAGCTGGCAAAATTAAAGCTGTAAACAGATTAGTACTACTCCCTAGTGACTATCTCTGCATTTTAGTTTGCAAGGCTGATGGCTGAGGATGGCCCTCCAGAGGTAGATTCCTGCTGAATACTCGCTGGTCTTTTGGCTACTGCCATCAATGCCTGTGGTCCTGTGCCTCAGCTCCTCTCCTGTGAAACTAGAATAATAACACTCTCTTCTCTGGCAACATATGAAAATAAAGACATAATGTCTTCTGAACTATCACATGCATTCTGCTGCTGATCTCCACTGTGAAGCTGTAAATACTGCTGAAGGTAGTGCCCCTGTGAAGAAGCAAGGGCTCATCTTCTTCTACAGGAGGCAATGGATGGAATTGCTGAGGACTGCATGGACTTAGCACTTAAAATATTTCCACTCATTTTCCTGCCTTTTTAAGATTAGGAAAATCTGGATAAACATAACTCAGAAAATTCTGATTTTCAGTTTCGTTTTTGTTGTGAGCCCTGGCTTTTCCTAGTGATGAGCAAAGGACAGGACCTTCTATGTGCGTCAGTGGCCTTAGTTTTGACTACAAGGTCTGTAAACACAATCTTCTGTAGGAGAGCACTTCTATATTTTTTTTGTGGGTAGCTTTTTCTTGCACCTTCTTCAAACACAGGAGATTGGGCAACAAGTAATTTTTTGGCCTTGTAATTTCAGATGTGACTCCTATCTGCTTCACTTCTGAAGGAATAGAGTTCCTGGGACAGCATGACAAAGGCTGTGCAGAAAAAGCTGAAAGTATAGGTTAGCCAAAGAAAACCCCACCAGCAACAAAAAAACCCAAACCAAACAAAACCAAAGCTGAATATAAGAACGTCTCGATAGGAGCCTTTCTATCTGCACTATTTTGAAGTTATTCAAGAGCTTGCAAGGGGTCTCCGAAGCCTGTTTTCTATGTAAGTCTAGGATGCCTTGACAACACAAATCAATATTTCAGTATTTAAAACATAGAAAATGAATTGTGTATAAAATGGAACTGCCCGAATAAATTTTGACAATTCCTGTATGCATTATTTGGTTTTTATTGGTTTTTTTTTACAGATGTGGATTGTGACTGAGCTGCAAATGTAAACTTGTATCCAGATAGCTTTAAAACACATATTATTGGCCTGGTTCATAGTAATAAGGTAGTTTAGTTATAAAATAGCTTTTCTTACAAACAACTTTGCAAGCTTAAAATATATATATATTGAACTACTGCATATAAAAGAACCATTTTTATCCATACCTGAAATGTGCTTAAATGGAGTGGCTGATTCGTAACTGATCCAGAACACACATATAAAACTCCTGCAAATATATTTAAGAAAGGAAGTGAAGGCTATTTTGAATTTATGGAGAGATGGAATTAGGATTGCCTACAATAGTGGAACTTAAACACACAAACTTCGCCGAACAGACCATATCCTATCCTTAGGATTTACAGACTGACCAGGGATGTGATTTATTTTTCTTCTTCCAAGAGACTGCCTTTTCTCACCATCACAAGTAGCATGTTATGCCGCTTGTTTCCCAACATAATGATGGCATAGCTGTCAGTCCGTATCTCTAGATTATATAGTGCAGACCTATGTCCTGAAGGTCTCATGCAACCTTGGGCTCCTCCTTTGTCAGCTTTGCATTTACTGCATCAGCCTCTCCAAGTCAAATATAAAGGCTCAATACTGCATTTAAACCCTGAAGCTCACTCTGGTTTAGGGCTTGCTTTTTTTTTTTATTCTTTGTTTAAGGTTTTTTCCTTCCCCTCTGCAAGCTCTGTACATTTAATATTCTTCCAAATGGATGCAAATGGCACTTATTAGAAAAACAGAAAATCACTTCCAGATAAAAGCTATCCCCAGCATGTTTTAATGTTCACATTAGAGTACCCTCCCCAGTGCTAAAATGGAGTTTATAATGGAAATGCTGACATCCTCACCAGACTCTATGTGCCTGTTGCTCTTTTGTCCTGCAAGTTATTAAAATCTAGTCTGGTTGCCTAAGAGATAGGGTAGCTACTTAGCAGATATTTAGCCATCAGTAAAAATTAATGTCCTACAACGTATTTATTGGAAAAATGCACTTAATTAAGTGCTCAAGTTATACAAGCCACCCACCAACTACAAGTGTGTTCTGGCAACAGAAGTATTGTTGTTACCGTGGTTCTGCTTCATGATGTTATTTTCTTAAGTAAATGCATTTTTCAGCCTAACAGTTCAGGCTATAGCATATTGATAAGATAACTCTGCACTAAAGGGAGCCATAGTATTTTTAGTCTCCATTTCCAGCTACCAGCAGTTCATTAGTGACACTGTTGTGAGAGTGTTGATTCATTAAGAGTCTTTTCATTAACAGTCTGACATTCATATGTAGAAGGAAAAGCCAGGAAAAGTAACAAGACACTCAGCATTTTGTGCTATTTTTCTGGTATTTTTATCTTTTGTAATGTCAACAGATGAGCTGGGAGCTTTCAAAGTTTGAAGCCAAACCTGCATGTGTGCATTTGTAAATTTCTTTTTTTCTTTTCTTTTTTTTTTTTATTTTGCACACTTAATGTGATTTCAGGGACAAATCTGCATTTTGCATGTATAAGAGGTCTAGTAGATGGCAATTGCATAGGAAAATCAGATGCAAAAGTTCTGTTCTTAAATTGCTTTTAATTGGAGCCTTAAAGGCTAACATGGAAACACAGGGGAAAATACGACTTTTGCTTTGTTATTTAAACAGGCTGTTGGCCATATCCCTAAACTTTATATGGCTTTGGATAGATTAGGAGCTCTCTGCTAAGCTAGCAAATATGTCATGTTCATGTAAATTCCTAGCAAATATATAAATATTAATTTTTCATTGTTTATAATTGCCGTTTAATTGGAGGACCAAATTCCATAGCTTAACATTTATATAGTGCTTGATACTTTAAGCATTGCACAAATACTAACTAATTGATGAAAACGTCTGAGCAGCCCTTCTGAGACTATCAAAGAACTAAATTCCTCTTCTTAAAAAAAGGGACTGTTCAAGCAAACACACTGTAAGCCTTTGAATGGCAAATCCAAAATGACACAGTGGGACACCATTTCATGCCTGAAATCTGAGCACGAAGCCTTTATTTTTCCAAGATTTTTTTTCCCAGTCTTGTAAATAAACACTAGGTAATGACTTCTCTTAGGAAGCAGAGGGGAGGCAGGCCAGAGATGAGCTTGACATTGGCACTTACTTTGTTTTCAGCTGCGTGTAGTATTTCATTGGAATATAGTATTACATTGACTTATGTATTCATTCAGTCGTGAAATTCAACAGGACTTTTCAGTTCTGTCATCAAGAAAAGCAAAAAGAGCACCATAGCAATCTATGGTTTTGACCTTTGCTCTCCTTGATGAGAATTCATGAAACAAAATTGTTGCCTTTAAGTACTTTATGAAATATTTTGGCTCTGAAATGTTTGATTTAATGATAGAAAGCTATGTGAATACTTCTGGCTTGCAAACATTTCTTAAAAAAACCCCAACCCAACAACCCAGCCCAAAACATATTGTTTGATAACTTTAAGCTACACCGGCCCTTCAGTTTTCCTAGACTCAGGGCTTTGCTTTCTATGTTGATCTTTCATTTCTGGTTCCCTCAGTCTTAGTAAAAGAGATGACATTTCATAATGCATGTGACCACCAAGCTGTTATTGCTGTATATTTTTATATTCAGCATTGTGTCTGTAGGACAATCAGGACAAAGCAAATCTCTGCTGTAGGCATATTACAATTTAAGATGGACACAGTATAACAGAAGATTAGAGGGAGCAAAGGGCAAAAACTGGCTTGGGAAGAAGGGGATGAAACTGGAATTTTCATTTGAAACCTTTCTTCTTGGAAATTGCCTCTTTTAGAAATTTATATCTATATATTATTTTTTAATCTTGTAA
>JAAGNO010001547.1:22733-33603 GCA_033439905.1 Ceryle rudis | reverse complement strand
GCAGGCTGCGGTGCCCCCACTGGCGGGGTCTTTTTCCCCCCGGACATGGAGCCTTGGGGTGTGTGGCCACCGCCAAAAGCGGCCCCCTGGCCCAGGGGGTTCCTCCGGCAGAGCGGGCAGGTGTCGCCCTGATCCCATCGTTGGTCGGGAAAAAGGATTCAGCCAAGCCCAAGTGTGAAGCTCGTTTCTAACTTACTAACTAACTTATTTCTGGATCCTTTTTAGTGAAACGATAACGTCGCAGAATATGGTTTGACAAGTAACAGCATCACAGAGTTACATACAGTATCCCGGTGTGGTGTGGGTTGGAAGGGACCTCTGGAGATCATCTCAGCCACCCCCACTGCTCCAGCAGGGTCACCCAGAGCAGGATGCCCAGGATCACATTGTCCAGATGGGTTTGTAATCTCTCCAGAGCAGGAGACTCCACGACCTCTCTGGGCAGCCTGGGTCATCCTCTGGCACCATCACAGGTAAGAAATTTTTCCTCCTGTTCAGATTGAACCTCTTGTGAGGGAGGAACTTGTCGAGGATGTGAAGGTAGGTGGCAGCCTTGGATGTAGTGAGCATGAGATGGTGGCCTTCAGGGTCATATGCAGTAGGCACAGAGCCACAAGCAGGATCTCTACCTTGACTTCAGAAAGGCTAACTTTGGCCTCTTCAAGGACCTGCTTGGAGAAGTCCCGTATGATAGGGATAGGGATAGGGATAAGGATGGTAAGGTGGCCCAAGAGAGGTGGTTAATATCCAAGCACCACTTATTTCCTCCGAGCTCAAGACTGGAGAATAAGAAATCAAGTAAGAGAGCTAGGAGACCTGCATGGATGAGTAGGGAACTAATGAATGAACTTAAGTGGAAAAAGGAAGTATACAGAACATGGAAGAAGGGTCTGACCACTTTGGGGGAATATGAGAATGTTGTCAGAGGATGCAGGGATACAACAAGGAAAGCTAAGGCCTCCTTAGAACTAAATGTGGCAAGGGACGTCAAGGACAACGTGAAAGGCTTTTTCAAGTATGTTGGAGGCAAAAAGAAGACTAGAGGAAATGTGGGCCCGCTGCTGAATGAAGTGGGTGTCCTGGTGACTGAGGATATGGATAAGGCAGAGTTACTGAATGCCACCTTTGCCTTGCTCTTTACTGCTCAGACCAGCCCTCAGAAGTCCCAGACCTTGAAGACCACAGAAGAAGTAAGGAGAAAGGAAGGTTTTGCCTCAGTTGAAGAGGATTGAGTTAGAGATCAGTTAAGGAAACTGAACATCCACAGATCCATGGGCCTTGATGGGATGCACCCAGGGGTGCTGAGCGAGCTGGTGGAAGTCATTGCTAGGCCATTCTCCATGATCTTTGAAAAGTCCTGGAGAACAGGATAGGTACCTGAGGACTGGAGGAAAGCCAGTGTCACTCCAATCTTCAAAAAAGGCAAAAAGGAGGACGCCAGTAACTATAGGCTGGTCAGCCTCACCTCCATCGCTGGAAAGGTGATGGAACAGCTTGTTCTTGGCATCATCTCAAAGCATGTTGTGGAAATGAGGCTTATCACAAGTAGGCAGCAATATTGGGTGGGTACAGGAAAGAGTTTCAGGAGCTAATACAGGGAACCTTAGTAAGTTTCTGGATGTAAGGAAAATGTCTGTGAGTTTCAGGAGCTAATATAGGGAACCTTAGTAAGTTTCTGGATGGAAGGAAAATGTCTGTGAGTTTCAGGAGCTAATACAGGGAACCTTAGTAAGTTTCTGGATGGAAGGAAAATGTCTGTGAGTTTCAGGAGCTAACACAGGGAACCTTAGTAAGTTTCTGGATGTAAGGAAAATGTCTATGTCAAAAATGGACAAGAATTGCTATCTGGAGCCTTTCTTGCTGTGGAGCTGCTGGGAAACCACTGGGGCTAACAAAAGATCTTACCTAACTGCAGCTTGGGCTTTACCCCGGGTGATATTACTAATTAGATTGTGGTCTTTTTCTTGGCATAAACTGTTTAAAGGGAAGAAATGACGTGTTATGTAGTCTGCAGAGGAAACAGCTGCAACTCTCTGAATAACCAGATGTTGTATTTGACATTTCTTAGCTATTCAGCATCTGGAACAGGTTTAAAGCTCTTCTGCAGTCTTTAGAAAAGAGGAATCTACTGCTTTCCCCTTCTGTTTAGAGGTGCTCATGGAATAAAAGTGTCTTGGCTATGAACAGATTTTGGAGTAAAATGGAGGGGGAAGACTCGAAGTTCACAATAGCAGAAGTGAGACCAGAATTCGGTCTGTAGCACATCAGTGAGGGGTGTAATGCATTTAGACACTGGAATGGACTGCCCAGGGAGGTGGTGGAGTCGCCATCCCTGGAGGTGTTTGAGGAAAGACTGGATGTAGCATTTAGTGGCATGGTGTAGCTGATGTCATGGTGTTGGGTCACAGGCTGGACTTGATGATCTTGGAGGTCTATTCCAGCCTCAGAAATTCTGTGATTCAGTGTTACTTCTGGATTCCTGTTTCTCCAGCTCGTATGTTTGCCAGCAGTTCCTATGGAGGCTGCAGGGAGCAGATGTGATTTGAGACTCTGCTGCAAGGTTTTGACTCCTGCTAAGAGTGTGTATCTAAATAATTCATGAAAGTGTTCGCTTTCTGAAACATTGATGCCAACCTAATTTCTGCTGTAAATTAGACTGTAAATTCTCAGGATAATTGTGTATTATTTATATTTAGTCTTTTTAGAGCACTTTTTCTCCTGGATATTCCTGAATACTAGAGATGACTAAGTCTGTGTGTACGGATGAGGGACCAGAGGAAAGGAGGGAGCTGTAAGAGGGACTGTAAGGAACAGATGCAAGGAGGGTGACGGAAGCTTCAGCCTTAGTGTTGAGACGCATTTTTTATCTGTTTGGTCCTTCCCATGACATCTAGAACCTGAAGTCCCAGGCAAATGAGAATCGGTTTCCTTATGTGTACATTGGACATCTTGGTATATAGTCCCTCGAAATGGCTTTCTGGATAGAGTGCCGCACAGAGTTAATGCAAGGAACGTGGGTGTTCCAGCCCTGCAGGGGTTTCAGAGCCGTGGAGCTGTGGTGCTGAGGGACGTGGTTTAGCTGTGGTCTGGCAGTGCTGGGGTAACAGGTGGAATCCATGATCTTACAGGTCTCTTCCACCCAGAACAATTCTTTCGCGCCCTGCCGGGGGCGGCGGCAGCCGCGGCTCGGTGCTCAGCTCGCTGCGGGAGCGCCCGGGCTGCTCGCGGCTCCCCCGGGCTGCTCGCGGCTCCCCCCGCCCCGGGCAGCAACCGTCGGGGCCGCGGCGCGGGTCGGGCCGGGGGAACCGGGCCGGGGCCGAGCGCAGGTGAGGCGGCTGCTGGCTGCGGAGCGGCTGTTACCGGGGCTGCTCTCGGGTAGCGAAGGTCGGCAGCAGCGTCCCGGCCCCTCCGGGGGGGAGCCGACGGGTGCCCCGGCGGTGCCCGGGCGGTCGTTGCGGCCGAACGTGCCCGCCCCGTCAGCGGTGAGCTGCGAGTCCCCCCGCTGCTTCCCCCAGATAAACCCCTTCGAAGCTCCCCTTCCTCTGTCCTTAGGCAAGAAAACGGTTGTTTATTGCCTCGGCTGACCTCTCCCCTCCTCTTTTTTGAGCGTTGTGCTGGTGTTCGCTGCACAACGCCATTTCCTGGGCTTGTCCCTCGGAGACTTTTGTGTGGATCGTGCCCCCCGATTAATCCACTGGATATGTGTGTTACATCCTCTGACAGCACGTTTGAAATGTGGAATTTTTGGACCTCCTCATGCTCTTGCTTTGGTTCTAGTAGGTATTTTTATTTCAGCACTAAAATGAAGTTGTTTGGCTTGTTCCATAGCCTCTGAGTCCATTGTCCGACTGTACAGCAAGATGGCAAGGCAAAAGCAGAATTCAGAGGCATTGGAAGAAGAGGAGGTGGAAGAAGATGGTAAAGAAGAGACAACAGACTTGAACAGAGTCTGTTCTGGAAGCACTTCTGAAACTGAACACCCAGAGGTGCTTGGTGGGGGTGGACATATGACCGCAGAGGGTGAAAGCAGCAGCCTTCTCCCACCTGAAAAAAGTTCAGCAGAGCTGGATGGCTCCCACACTGTGACCTGCACACTGACAGTCTCCCTGGCTGTCCCGGCCCTGCCTACCGGTGAGTATCTGATACGAGTTTTCCCAAGAGCATTTCTTTTATTACTTCATAAATTTGTGGGGCAGAGCCCTGAACGGTTTAAGAAGATAATGTTAGAGAAGATGTTAGTTGACTTGAATTTTCCTGGGTAGATCACTCAAAAACATGGCAGTGGGACATAAGAGCATTTTGTTGTTAGGTGATTGCCACTTGTGGCTGAAAACCTGTCCCAGCTGCAGACTCCTCAGCTGTCACCACTATTCAAGTTGATGAACTTAGCAGGTGCTGCCCAATAATGAAAACGAAGGTGGTTTTTAGCATATATACTGAACGTGGCTAATCATGATTTTGGGTAGTTTAAAGGTGGTATTGTCATTGGAGAAGGTAGCAGCTGTTCAACAGATCACAGAATCACAGACTGGTGGGGGATGGAAGTAACCTCTGGGGATCATCTTCTCCAGCCCCTCTGCTCCAGCAGGGTCACCCAGAGCAGATTGCCCAGCATCCCCACATCCAGGCAGGTTTGGAATCTCTCTGGAGAAGGAGACTCCACAATCTCTCTGGGCGGCCTCATCCAGCCTCTGGCACCCTAAAGCAGTGGGGAACTCTGCCTTGTGGAAGTTCTCTGGGTAACAGGACACATGTACCTTGGGAGCTACAGTCACTGGATGTCATGCTGCAGGAAGATGGGATGAGGGTGCCCGTTCCAGGAACTTTATGGACCATTACTGTAGTCGAACCTGGATGAGAACTGCAATGGTGGATGCTGGGATGTTTCAGGTTCACCAGTCAGCTGTGCTCAATCAGTCATTTTTTTCTTGTTACATTGGGACACCTGTTACTATTTGGTCGTTGCAGAGAGCATTAATTCCCTCTGAAAGCATCATCTTTGATTACATTTAACACTTTCAAATAATTCTAATATTCTCTCTAGGACAAAAGCAGAAGGAATCCAATCCCCCTGATAGGAGAGGAAAGAGAGGTCAAGTGACTGAATCAGGAGCTAGTCCAAGAACACGACGTTGCTATCACATGGAGTACTTCCTTCTACCAGATGACCTTGTCCCTAGAAAACTGGATTTGTTGGTGGTTGGGGGTGTTGCAAAGCTATTTACAGAATCAAATTTTGAGGTAAAAGATACAGTAAAACTAAGTAATCCAAACTATTCAAGTACCAAGATAATAAAGTAGGAATTCGAAGGCAACCATCCATTTTATTAACAATGAAGAAAAAACCTCAGAAAATTATGCCTCTAATCTTTGTTGAGGAGAAACAGATTTTTAAGGTACTAGAATAATTTTGCAAATTTTGTTTTGTTTAGAGTTAGGTCTAACCGAAAAAAACTGAATCCTGCACATTCAAATCTGGAAATTATTTCTGGGAAAAAAAAATCTGCTTTTTTTTTTTTTTTTGAGAGAGAGAGACTGTTGGTTTTAAAGCCACCTGTATACTCTCAGGTTTTCCCTTTGCATTTCTAATGGCCCTCTTTGCTTGCTTTGCACTTCTGAGAATCAGCTTGATGGTTTTGTTCAACAAAATGCAATTGCAAAGTTGCTGAAACGCATTATATAGGCAACTCTGATGAGTGCTTTGCGTTTACGGTTCCCCAGCATGTACTTGTGAAATTTAGTGCTGGTCCTTTTGTCTTATAAATGTCAATTCAGCATTTTAAAGTCTATATATCTGTTTTTACGGTATTCTGTTAAGTCGTCAGTCCACAATCTCACACTAAACAACAGCTTAATTCCTGTTCGTTCTTATCTTGGGTCTTTGTATCAGACCTCAACTTGATAAGACCGCTTTGTCTGAATCTAGCTCTGATGCAGCAAGTGTGTGTGATGCAAGACCCAGCACAAGCTGGAGAAATACGAAATGTACAGTTGGAGGGCAGGGGTGAGCGTGGTCAGCAGGTGAATACAAGTTCTTCAGTATTGGTCAGCTCCTGAGAAGATTTTCATCTCGTTTTAATAGGCTGTTACACCATGGATTGAGAATGGGAAGATGTGGATATCATGGAGCCACAGTGATGATATCAGTGTCACTAATGAATATCTAATAAAACTAAGAGATCACAAAATCATTTTAAAAATCTGGAATACCAAGGACAAAATTTCCACGAAAGGGAAGCTTCCTAAACCAAACGTTGTTTTTTCCCTGGAAGGGGATGTAGAGGCTGTTGGTAAGTCTAATGCAAGCAGGCACATTATAAAACATATTTTGAAACAGTGACTGCACCTATTGAGTTGTTGTTGAGATTATTTGACATTTATGTCATCCCCACTAAAATAATCCCTGCCTGTTGCTGTTTTAATGAATGCATGGGTCAGTTTCTGAAAATTTTGCTGGAAAATATAATTATCTCTATAAACTTAACCTTGGAAAGCTAGCAAGTTACTTGAGGATGTTGGGTAGTAACAGTAGTAATAAATGTATTAATTTTTCAGACATTTTTCTTTCTGTTGTTCTGAGAAGAAGCGAAACTTGTACAGCCACATTTTAGTGCTGTGCGTCTTTCAATTTAATCTTCTCTCTATCCCTAAATTCTGGCCACATTAGGTTAAAGGTCAGTGGTTTCAAAGACAGTTATTTTACAATTTATAGTTAATTTTTACTAGTTGAGTTAATTAGAGGAGAGAGGCCTCTTAATTTTTTTTTCCTGATAGGTGGGGTAAAATACACAGTGCTATGGCAAAGAAAACTCTTTGAAGACAGTCAGCCAGCACCCAGCTGTACAAAAATCAAAGCAGCAAAAGAATTCAAGGCACAGGAGGAGTCTTCAGCCTTTCCTTTTGAAGGTATAACAACATGGAAATTGGAACTGGCTTATGGGTGGAAAAGGTGGGGGAGTGCAGTGGCACCTGGAGTAATGGGTGAGCAGGACTAGGGCTTAGGAATCTACTGAAGGGGTGAGGTGTTGCAAGGAAGGCTGAGGGTATTACAGTTAGAACAAGCTCTTATTGGCTTTGGAATAGAATTTGAACAAAAAAAGAGATTTAGAGAAGGGATGCTAGAAAAAAGCATTGGTATTTTCTGCTGCTTCATGTTTGTGTTTGCATTAACATCTGGAGCCATGATAGATAGACCGTAAGTTCCCAGATTCTTGCTGTTCCTCTGCTGTTGGCAAATATCTGGAATCCAGTAGGAGAATGCCACATTTCCTGTGAATTCTAGTTCATGGAGAAGTAAGACACTGGTGGGATCCCAATTGAATACAGTATTGCCAGTGCAAAACCCAATAAAACTTGGACTTGTGTCACATTCCCCATCTCATGGCACTGTGTTTGGAGCCACATCTTATGAAACCTTGCTGCGAGCTCTCCATGTCCCTTCTGCAGCCCTGTGGAAGTCTGTTGATTGGGAAACTGGGATTTCTCCACCCTGGGTACTGCTGGGCTGAGCAGAACACTGCTGAAAGCACACGGTACCACCTTACAGTGCCTGACTGGAGATCTGGGGCCTATCAGAAAGATGGGGACAGACTTTTTAGGAGGGGCTGTTGCATCAGGGGTAATGGTTTTAAATTAAAAGAGGGAAATTTAGACTGGAGAGAAGGAAGAATTTTTTTTGATGCTGAGCGTGATGAGACCCTGGCCCAGGTTGCCTAGGGAGGTGGTTGATGCCCCATCCCTGGAAGTATTGCATTTTTGAACATTTGAGGTTGGTTTGGGCTCAGAGCAACCTGCTGTAGTTGCAGATGTCCCTGCTTGCTGCAGGGGGGTTGGACCAGATGCCCCTGAAAGATCCCTTCCAACCTAAAGCAGCCTGTGATTCTATGGTCATAGGGTTTGAAAGCTCCCAACAGCAACTGCAGTCAAGAACAAATGAACAGAAATTTAATGAATGAAAATTAAAATAAATATATAATGCTGAGAATTCTGAAAAAAATAGGTCCTTGGCTTTCCAGCTGGGATACCAGCATTAGTGGGAACCTCTTCCCTTATCATTTTGTACTTCAATTTTCAGTCATCACAAGGGAGATAATATTTGCCACATTACAGAAAGCGTTAAAGTTGAGAAAGCAAAAAGGTACTTTAGCAATGAGTGTTACGGAGCTCTCTAGGAGGACGTCAGTAATTCTTTTGCTCACCAGGAATACTGCTTGGGTGTACTTTGTGAGAAATGACACCAAGACCTGCGTTGTGCAGTAGGAAACAAAGGCAACTTTTGAAATACTCTGAGCAACACAACGAACAGTAGCGTGCTGCCTGAGGCACAGGCCCATGGCAAAATGTGTTTAATCATCAGCTGAGGTCTTGGCTACATTTATGTACCAAAGGGATGAATTCAAGCAGCATAAACCTTTTATTTTGAAAATTTCTCCTTTTAGGCAGCTGTCCTTGCAATGTAATTGTTGTTTCCATAGAATATTTTTATGAACAAAAAATGTCCAAAACACAGTGGAAAGCAACGATTACAAAACTCTTATATTTGACTTCAGTAACCTTGTGAAATGAAAATATTTGTTTTTCTTTGTTGTCTTTTCTTTGTTTTTTTCCTTAATTTTATTTTTCTACAGTGAAAACAAAGCTAACATTTAGACCCTCTGTCTGTGTTATGTCTGTGATTTTGTTAGATCAACAAACAAAAATAGACTTCCCAAATATTTAGATAGAATTATCCAGAGGAAAACATTGTTGCTGCATAAGGGACTGAGGATTCAGCAGATAATGCAATTTCCTCCCATATTAGTATCTGATGCAGGGCTGCTTACCTTGTGTTGAGGAGCACTGTGCCACCAGCTTTGGGTGGTTATCTCTTTTTTAATCATATTTTCTAATGATTAATGACATGCGCCATCAAAGTAGGAGTAGATTAATTCCTGCTGTAATTAGGCTGGCAGAATGGGTCTGGATTTTAGTAGTAGTGCCACCTAGTGATGGGCCCAGACAGGATCACAGAATCGTTGGAGTTGGAAGGGACCTCTAGGGATCATCTAGTCCAACCCCCCACCAAATAGGGCACATTACACAGGGTTGCATCCAGGTGGGTTTGGAATCTCTGCAGAGAAGGAGACTCCACATTCTCTTGGGTCAGCCTGTTCCAGGTCTCCATCACCGTCACAGCAAAGAAGTTTTTCCTCATATTTAGATGGAACCTCCTGTGTTACAGCTTGTGCCCATTGTCCCTTGTCCTGTCACTGGGCACCACCATCCTCCTTGCACCCACCCTTTAGATTTTTATAGACATTAATAAGGTCTCCTCTCAGTCTTCTCCAGGCTAAATAGTCCCAGTTCTCTCAACCTTTCCTCATAAGAGAGAGGCTCCAGTCCCCTAGTTGTCTTTGTTGCCTTCCACTGGACTCTCTCCAGTAGTTTCCCATCTTGAAATGGGGAGCCCAGAACTGGACACAATATTCCAGATATAGCCTCACCAGGGCAGAGAATAGAGGGGGAAAATGACCATCCTTGACCTACTGGCCACAATTCTCTTAATGCACCCCAGGATACCATTGGCCTTCTTGGCCACAAGGGCACATTGTTGGCTCATGGTTAACTTCTTGTCTACCAGGACTCCAAGATCCTTCTCCTCAGGGCTGCTTTCCAGCAGGTCTACCCCTAATGTTTAGACACTGGAATGGACTGTTCAGGGAGCTGGTGGCATTGCCATCCCTGGAGGTGTTTAAGGAAAGATGGGATTCTGTATGCTGATGCATGAGGTTGTTTCTTTCCAGGTGCAGGACCCTACATTTGATCTTGTTGAACCTCATTAAGTTCCACTATGCCCATCACTCCAGCCTGTTCAGGTCACACTGGATGGCAGCACAGCCCTCTGGTGTGTCAGTCACACCTCCCAGTTCTGTATCATCAGCAAACTTGCTGAGGGCATGCTCTCTCCCCTTGCCTAGAATCGATGGACCAAGTATCAGAGCCTGCAAAGGCAGACATTGTGTTCCAGGAGGTAAAGGAAGGAGCACAGCTTTGGGTTCAGGTGAATGGGAAAATGCCAGTGTTTTGCATACATGCCATAACCCATCCTGTGTTAAGAAAGGAATGTCCTGAACATCTCTTTGTATTTCTTTTCCATTGACTTTGTATAACCACGTGTGCTATTGGTTGTAGCAATACCAGTGCTCTGTAAAACAGGGAAGCTGGTACAGTTTCTCAGTACCCTGTTTATAGCTGGGTAAAACCCCAATACTGCATTGCTCCATCTTCGCTTACTTCCAGACAATGGCAATTTTTGTTCTGTGTCGTGTGGAACATACTCAGCTGTTGAAGTGCAAATTCCCCTCACCATTCGTACGATGCTGTTTTGCTCTAATCTCACTGTAATTAAGACCTACATCTCGCTGTAATTAAGGCTGATACATTGTGACACTAAGTGTTGAGTAATTAACACTGGAATCTGTGACTGTAGAATGTTTTTCTGTAATGAAATGACATTTGAAGATGGGTGTAGTATACCATGCTGCTAGCATATATAAAACCTTGATTAAATACCTGGACGTTTCTACACACCATGTAAGAGCTCTGGACACTGGTAACGTTACTCTTTTTCTGTGAATATTCACTAGGAGAACCACTGGAACAGTTAATTAAAATAAATAAGCGAAAGCAATGTGTTATTTGTTATATATGCAGTCTTTCATGAATTAAGATATGTTATTGACATCAGTACCTACTTAAGTAGAGATAGGGCATTCAGTGCTAACAAAATATTATTTAGGTCTTCTCACCTCATTTTAATTACTTTTTAATTCCTAGCTTTGCTTTAAATTGCAGCATGATAATTACCATGGAACTTATTTTATCTAGTAAA
>JAAGNO010001547.1:0-22633 GCA_033439905.1 Ceryle rudis | reverse complement strand
TATGCATGATCTGTTGAAGTCCCTTAAAAATATTTTATTTTATATATTTTGTGCTTACTCAAACTCACCCTTGACACACGGACAAAAATGAAATTAAGGGTGGTTTTGAGTTACAAATACAGCTTTCATAAGACACCTCACCCTGTTTTCCTGCAGTTTTACAGATGCATTTTGCTAGTCTTATCAGAGTTATCCAAACATAGAAATGCTTAATAACAAATGTAAATTCTCTTCTAATTCAGCAAAAGAAACTGATCTGGATGGACAAGCAACATCTGGTTGTGGTTTGCCATATCCATCAAGTACAGATGACTTGCATCAGGTGAGGTAAGAATGTTGCACTTGCATTAGAAAATGTGTTAATAATATAGTTGAAGATATGTTTTGTGAGAGGTTTGTTTGTTTGTTAGGGTTTTTTTTTTGTTCTGTTTTCTCATTACAGGAAGGAGCAAAAGCATCCCCTTTAAAACATCAAGCTTATTAATAGTATATTTGGGATGAGATAGTTCTTTATGAAATAATTACAGAATCACAGAATAACTGTGGTTGGAAAGGACCTTGTAGGTCACTGAGTCCAACCCTACCTACAGGGATAAAGAACACCTAAATACCTGACCCCTAAGAGGAAACAAACAAACAAAAAACTCCCAACCCCCCCCACACACCAAAAAAAAAATAACCCCAAAACAAAACAAAACCCCAAAATCCAAAACAAACCCACACAACACCAAAAACTAACACACAAGCCCCCAACATGCCAGCCCCTAGAGCATGTCGTGAAGCACCATGTCAACATTTCTTAAATACCTTCAGGGATGGTGACTCAACCACCTCCCTGGGCAGGCTCTTCCAGTGCCTCACCACTCTCTCTGTAAAGAATTTCTTCCTAACCTCCCTTGCTGCAACTTCAGACCATTTCCCCTGGTTCTGTAATTAGTAACTAAGGAGAAGAGGCCAACACCCACCTCTACAACCTCCTTGCAGGTTGTAGAGGGCAATGAGGTCCCCCCTTAGCCTCCTCCAAACTCACGAGCTTGGTAGCTCTCCTCTGGACACATTCCAACACATCAATGTCTTTCCTATAATGAGGGGCCCAGAACTGAACACAGTACTCAGGATGAGGCCTCACAAGGGCTGAGTACATGGGCACGATAACTTCCCTTCTCCTGCTGGCCACACTATTCTTTATACAAGCCAGGATGCTTCTTGGCCACCTGGGCACACTGCTGGCTCATGTCCAGCCAGCTGTCTACCAGCACCCCAGGTCCTTTTCTGCTGGGCAGCTTTCCAGCCACTCATCCCCAAGCCTGTAGCACTGCTGGGGGTTGTTATGACTGAAATGCAGGACCCAGCACTTGGCCTTGTTGTACCTCATACAATTGGCCTTGGCCCATGGATCCAACCTATCCAAGTCCCTCTGCAGAGCCTCCCTGCCTTCAAGCAGATCAACACTCCCACACAATTTGGTGTTGTCTGCTAATTTACTGAGGGTACTCTCAATCCCCACATCCAGGTCATCAATAAAGATGCCAAACAAGACTGGCCCCAAAACTGATCCCTGAGGGACACCACTGGTGACCGGCAGCCAGCTCGATTTCACCCCATTAATCACAACTCGCTTGGAATGGCCAGCCAGCCAGATTTTAACCCAGTGAAGAGTACATTTGTCTATACCAGGATTCGCCAGTTTCTCCAGGAGAATGCTATGGGAAACTGTGTCGAAGGCCTTACTAAAGTCCAAGTAGACAACATCCACAGCCTTCCCCCCATCCAAAAGGCGGGTCATGTGGTCATAGAAAGAGATCAGGTTGGTTAAGCAAGATCTCCCTTTCATAAACGCATGCTGGCTGGCCCTGATCCCTTGGCTTCCCTGCGATTGCCATGAGATCTCACTCAGGATAATCCTCTCCATGATCTTTCCAAGTTCTGAAGTCCGGCTGACAGGCCTGTAGTTCTCTGGATCCTCCTTCCATCCCTTCTTATAGATAGGTGTCACATCAGCCATCCTCCAATCATCTGATACCTCTCCTGTTGAACAGGATTTCTGAAAAATGATGGAGAGAGGCTTGGTGAGCTCTCCTGCTAGCTCCCTAAGTACTCTCTCACCCGAGAGACCATCCGGCCCTATAGACTTATGAGTATCAGTGTGCAGAAGCAGATCATTAACTACTTTTTCCTGGATTAAGGGGGGGGGTTGCACTGTTCTCCATCCTTATGTTCAAGCTCAGGAGGCTGAACACCATGGGAACAGTTGGTCTGTCCACTAAAGACAGAGGCAAAGGCAACATTAAGCACCTCAGCTTTTCCCTCATCATTGGTTGCAATTTTCCCCCCGCATCCAGTAAGGGGTGGAGATTCTCCCTCGTACTCTTTTTATTGTTAATGTACTCATAGAAGCTTTTTTATTATCCTTTACATCAGTGGCCAAGTTTAGTTCCAGCTGGGCTTATTGTCTTCCTAATTTCCTCTCTGTATAATCTGACAAGGTCTTTGTACTCCTCCTGAGTTGCCTGGCCCTTCTTCCAAAGGTGGTAAACCCTTCTTTTCTTCCTAAGTCCCACCAAAAGCTCCCTGTTCAACCAGGTTGGCCATTTTCCCCACCTTTTAATCTTACGACACATGGGGATGGTCTTCTCCTGGGCCTGTAAGATTTCCTTCTTAAAGACTGCCCAGCCTTCCTGGACCCCCTTTGCCCTTCAGGACTGTCTCCCACTGGACTTTCTCAACCAGTGTTCTGAACAGTCTAAAGTGTGCCCTCCAGAAATCCACGTTGGAGGTTCTGCTAACCACCCTCTTCATATCACTAAGTATTGAAAACTTAACTAACTCATGATCACTAAGCTCAAGACAGCCTCCGACCACCACATCTCCCACTAGTCCTTCTCTATTAGTGAACAGGAAACAACAAACTTTTTGAAAGGTTGAAGGTAGTGTTGTCAGTAACAGTTGCTCAATAGATCAGCTCTGTAACTGTGAATTTGTATTGGCTCGATATCAAGGGGTAATTTTCTAAAGCAGTTAAGGTGATCAGGCAACCCCAAGTTTTTACTGTGCAGTTCCCTATTTGTTCTGTTCTGCTTTTAGGAATAATTATTCACTGTTTTGGTTTAATAAGTCTTTTGTTGTAATAGTTTTCAGTGGTCAATTTCTAACAATTAGCGTGTAATTCTCTAACATTGCAAAAAGGTCAGAGAAAAGTCAGAGAAACCGTAACATTTAAAAAAATCATATTTTCTTGGGTATGATTCATAGTGGAAAACTTGGCAATTGAAATATAAATGAATCATGAATAGGGTGTATCTCAAATACTTCATACAGAATGTCATCTAAAATAACAGAAACTCTTAAATGACTTTCTCAGGGTTCCCATTTTGTTTGTAAAATATTAATTGGTGATGGCACAAGATAATTAATCCAGTCCTGTATTCCATGATGTGCTTTCTCATTTTATGCTGTTAAGTAAGTTTTAGAATTTCCACTGAAGAGCATTTAGTCAGATTGTTTCTCTGGTCAAAAGATAATGAAGTCAATCAAAGTACTCTTAAGGCCTTCAGCACAAATTTACGAACTTGGCTTAACCAGTGAATGTTTCTGAGTGTTTTGTACATTGTGAGAACAGGACTATTTCTGATGAGTGTGTGTCTGTATATTCTAATAATTTTCTAACCCCCTCCAAAATCATTACTGAAAACACAGAGGTATTACAGACATTACACAAGAGCTACATAAGAATATTTATCAAGATATTAGTTCTCGAAAAATTTATCTGCTCAAAGTGAAGCTCAAACAGGATAAAATGAATGAACATTCTGTCCTTACATACACCTGTCTCATCCCACTCAGTGGACAACGAGGGAGATGAATCTTTATGATCCCCTGAAAGAGGCTGTCCCTGCACAGCAGGGCCACCGGGACTCCAGAGTCACAGCAATGACTCCGAGGAACAATAAAACAATTTATTAGTTCTCTCTAATGAAACAGTCACCAAATGGTATGGATAAAGGTGTTATTTCATAAGTGGTTATTTTATCGCGCAACTAAATTTTGAGAAAAAGGAAGAAGGAGTTACTAGAAAAGAGGAAAAGATAGGGGGAGTGAGAGAGCGAGTAAGAGAGAGAGTAAGATAAAGAGAAAAGGTTATCATCACCCATGGATCCAGTGACATCTCATCGCATCAGTCCAAGTCTTTAGTACTTCCGTGGTGGGTGCACACAATCAGTATTTTTCTGTCCCTTTATACCCTTGAGATATCTGGGTGGCATTCCCAATTTCCACGGGAATTGGTGTTGCTTTGCATGAGCCCCATGAGCTAGAAGTAGCATGGTGCCTGCCATCCACCTCCCCAGGCCTGAAGCACACAAAGGCTCTTACAGCACCCCTGTTGCTCTTCCATGTACCCACACATTCTCAAGCCACCTCTATTGTGACTGTGGTGAGGTTTTTGTTTAGCTTCATGTTCAAAGCACTATTACCGTAACGATCGTTCCTTATGGAGGGACAGGGGGTTACCTGACAAGCAGCTGCTGTTTTTACTCTAAAGACAGTTCTGAGATTCAGGAGGTTATATTTGACCCACTTTATTGGCACAGTTTTGTTTCTCCTTTGCGCACTTGGAAAAGATTCCTTGTGTTTCGAAAGAATCAGCTGCCTTCTTCCCTCATTTTGTGTTAAAAGTCTACAGCCAGGAAATATGATAGTCACAATAATTGTTTGCTGCATTTCTTCTCTCAGATTGGTTCCAGAAAAACTGCTAATACTGCTGTAAATGCCCACGTATGGTCTGATGTCCTCTCTGCTTTTTCAGTCTGCAGTGGGGAGGTTCCCAACAAATCCACCAAGAAATTCCATGTTACCTCTGTGAACTTCATACTACAGTTTCCTTCGTTTATTCCGAACACCCGGAGGTTCCTATATATAGTGATGGTCTCCAGGGGCTCTGACTCTTTGCAGTTATTTATTTATATATATATTTTAATTGAGGCAAATGAAAAACAGCTTTATTGTTTTTAATTTTAACAGGTTTGGTTTTTTTTTCTTTTCTTGGCATGATGGTTTACTTATAAAACTGCGTGTATAAAACTTTTTATTTAGGGCTTTTGGTCTCAAAGCAATTATTTTGACATTTTGTCATTCACTATTTAGTTAATGTTACCTATATTAATAAGTTTAGCTGTGCTTTTATAGGAATACAAAGATCTCAGAAAACTATTTTTAACGTTCATCACTTTTAGAGCCAACCTTGTCTTTCCGCATCCCCAGCTATTACTGTGATCCTTTTTGATATGTCTCTGAGGATAGTTAGAGTTATTTGGGAAATACTTGGCTTAATCTGTGTATGAATTATTATTTTTAGTGATATAAAAGTGCATTGCTTCAAGCTTCACAGCCACAGTCTTGATTCATTGCTCACTGCATTTAATAAATTTAATTCCTGTCTGAATTAAAGTACTGTTTGTGAAGCAGCTGAAGAACTTGGACCTCTGAGATTAAAATTCCTGTCAGGAGGAGGAGGAATAAAGGAGGTTTGAAAGATATGATGCCAAGGATAAAAGGAAGATGTTGCATATATTAATAAATCTGAAAGAAAATATTGTCAATTGAATATGATAATCTGGAGACAATATTCAGCACCAGAAAGCCTTAATGCAGTCACTGTAAGAAGCTACTGGGCAGCAGTCAGGGAGAGATGGACTTTCTGTCCCACAGATAATACTGGTTGCACTCGGAGACCTTAACAGACTGAAAAGATGTCTGTTAAAGTCTGAAAAAAATATTTGAATGGCATAATATGTGTATAGAAGAGTGAACCACATGCAACTGTCTGCATATATTGAACTACAGTTATTTCATTAGGAAACGTACCTCTCATCATCATATGCCTTTATTTTCAAACTGCTGTTATAAACTATGCCTGTAGAGCTAAGTCAGGCAGTGAGCAGCTCCTGTGACTATTGATGTAAAACTTTCCTGGACAGACATTGCATTTCCTTGGACTAACATATAAAATTCTACCACCAATTCTGTCACCCCATTGTGAAGAATCTTTAAGGCTGAACGCACTCGTCACAGATAAAACGATTTTGCTGCAGTATGTCTTGTACCACCACCCCCCTGGTACAATATGTAACAGTGATCTGAAGACAGGGACTACACAATTGCTTACTCATGAGATTTAAAATGCAGTGAGATGCATCTCTCTTAAACAGCCTTTTCTGTTGTTTCTGAGTAACATTCATTTTTCAGCAGCAGCTATATGTCAAATTTATAAGGAACGTACATACTTTAGGGAACAAGATGTGTGATGTCTTGTGAGGAACCATTTACAGCCGTGGCTGATGTTACAAGGTTTGATATTACAAGATGGTTAATGCTGAAGCTAAGTGACCACATTCGTTGCTGCATTTTCCCCCAAAGAAGGCAGTTGCTCCTATAATAGAGCAGAAGTGTATTAATTCTAGATCTCTGGTTTGTTTATCGGCAGTTGTGTCACAGGCTATACCATATGTGAGTAGTAGTAGAACAGACGTATTTCTTTTTCCTTAAAAAGCAGAGCAGATGCACAGAGTGCAAGGTCCTGCACCTGGGTCACAGGAATCCCAAGCACAAATACAGGCTGGGTGGAGAATGGCTTGAGAGCAGTCCTGAGGAAAAAGACTTTGGGGTGCTGGTTGGTGAAAAGCTCAATGTGAGCTGGCAGCACGTGAGTGCAGCACGTGAGTGCAGCCCAGAAAGTCCCAACTGTATCCTGGGCTGCATCCCCAGCAGTGTGGGCAGCAGGTTGAGGGAGGGGATTCTGCACCTTTGCTCTGATCTGGGGATACCCCACCAGGAGTACTGCATCCAGCTCTGGAGCCCCCAACTCAAGAAGGACATGGAACTGTTGAAGCGGTTCCGGAGGAGGCCACAAATTTGATTTGAGGGCTGGAGCACCTCTTCTACGAGGACAGACTGAGAGAGTTGAGGATGTTCAGCTTGGAGGAGATAAGGCTCCGGGGAGGCCTTATTGTGCCCTTACAGTATCTGAAGGGAGCCTACAAGAAAGCCAGGGGAGGGACTTTTTCCAAGGGCTTGTAGTGACAGGAAGAGGGGTGATGGCTTCAAACTGGAAGAGTGAAGGTTTAGATTAGAAATTAGGAAGAAGTTCTTCACTCTGAGGGTGGTGAGACACTGGCACAGGTTGCCCAGGGAAGTTGTGGATGCTCCATCACTGGATGTGTTCAAGACCAGGTTGGATGGGGCTTTGAGCAACCTGCTCTAGTGGGAGGTGTCCCTGCCCATGGCAGGGGGGTTGGAACTGTATGATCTTTAAGGACCCTTTCAACACAAACCATTCTTTGATTCTATGAAAAAAAAAAGTGAGTAAGGTATTGTGATATGTACCACAAAATGTTATACTTTATGCATCTGTGCAGGTACTTGGTGTCTGACTCAAAAGAGAAGGACCATGTATCCTGTTGATATCCTTTTTTCATCTCCTTTACATTTACATTAGACTTGAATTAGACTTAATACTTTATATTAGACTGGATTTTTATTGTTTTTTAAAGCAGCTGTTTTGGTGGAATCATTAACATGGTAGGGATTTATCTTTTAGTTTTCCATATTGCTTAAAAAACTTCAGATATTTTTCATGTGTTCAGAACTGTGTTATTTGCAAAAAACCAGATTTCTGGGTAAGGCCCAGCCTCTGAAGCAGAAAGCAGTTGCTGATCCTCCAGTTAATTCATCTTCAAAAGGAACTGAGAAAACAAGTGATAATATGGCAATGCTGACATATGGAGCAAATGAAACAGCCACCAGCAATGGTAAGTTGTAGATGGAATGATGGACTGGATTTACAAAGGTAGATATAGAATTCTCCCCCCCAACTTCCTTTTCTCCCCCACCACCCTGATTATATAATTGACATATTTTTCTAGGGATGATACTGAATTATGTAATTTTTAAATTATTTCTTTGATTAATTGCAAGAAAATATTGCCTCCTTCCTACTTGGTCCAACCCTGCCTTCCATCAACAGGGAGAAGAGGTTCTGGTCCTAAAAGAAACGTTGATGCAGTGACACAGAAACACAGCATTGCTTCAGTGCAGTTAGACCTCATGCCTCTTCTCGCAGGTATTGCTCTGTTCCAGAGGGTGTGCTCCGTGTCACCTCCTTTGAAGCGCCTGTGCTGGTGGCGCTGCCTGGGAGAAACTGGCATGAAAGATCCCTTGGAAGTTTCACGTTCTGGATGAAAGCTGTCTGGTTAAGAAGGAACTGGGATTTGGGGGAGGCTGACGGGTTCAGAGGTTTGTGTGCTCTGAAGGGCCAGGGCGTCAAAAATAATCCTGCATTGGAAGTCTCCATCAGCATGCGCACCTAAGTTCTGATATTGGTCAGAGTTAAAATGGGTTATTTCTGTGTTTTTTCTGACTGTAACTAGGTTGATATTCATCATCACAATATGTTGCCCTATTTTTGTGTGTAGTGAGTTAAATCTCCCCTTTGTTCCATGCACAAAATAGCAGTATGTCGTGTGGCACGGAACTCATCTGCTGAGTGTGTGCATGTGGCAAAGCTGCTTGCAGAGAAGCCAGTTTCTTTAAAGGTGCTTGTTTACCTTTAACAGAATTTAATTTTCACAGAATCACAGAATGTCAGGGGCTGGAAGGCACCTCGAAAGATCACCCAGTCCAATACCCCTGCCAGAGCAGGATCACCTAAACCAGATCAGACAGGAACGCATCCAGGCGGGTTTTGAACATCTCCAGAGAGGGAGACTCCACAGCCCCCCTGGGCAGCCTGTTCCAGTGTCTGTCACCCTCACAGTGAAAAAGTTCCTCCTCATGTTTACGTGGAACTTCCTATGCCTCAGCTTGCACCCATTGCCCCTTGTCCTGTCATCAGGCATCACCGAGAAGAGCCTGGCTCCATCCTCCTGGCACTCACCCTTTATGCATTTATAAACACTGACGAGGTCAATTTTGATGAAGAGTCTCTGAACTGTTTTAATTTTTGTGTTTATGTGAACTCTATATTTGCAGCTTTAAAAAGAAACCTCCATGTGCTTTTGGGACTTAGCCCAAGTGGAGGTTCTGATGCTGCTTTGGGGACTGTTTGCTTTCTACTGTAAAAGATAATACTTGATGCAGTTAAAACAATATGTTTGCTTTATTTTAATGCAAATTCAGTGGAGGTTTATGATTAATTGCATCAAATATGGGTGCCCTGATGGGATTGCTTCTATAACATTTAATCTTATATGTTTAAAAAGGTGAAAAATCAGTGATCAGTCATCTGGCAGAAGACAGTCCTGATGTTTTAGATGGTTACGTTACTTTCACTGTGGAGACACCTCTTCTGTCTGAAAGACAAAGGCATGAGCTGAATCCACTGGTTATAAGAATTAATTCAGCTACCTGCCTCCCAAACACACCTGTACCCATAGAGGTGCTGCAGGTAATACATACTGCTACTTCTTCTGAAAGAATTTTCTGGTTACCCTCAAGCAGCTTTGCTCAAAATATGGGCATAGTTTTAAAGATAAACTTTCCTTTTTATTAGCAAAATTCGGAAAGTATGACTAAACATATTGCCTCAAAAACATGGGCCCAGATCAGTGCCTATGATATCATACGCACTGGCAGCAAACCAGCAATCCTTGTGTATTCCAGGGCAGTAATTTATATATTGACATCCCATTTTGATTTCTAGGCAGTGCATCTTGAGCAATCCAGAGAAGATCCAGATTCACAGTGCTGTGTTGTTCGCAACAGTTTGCTGACAAGTCAGTATTTTGTTGACTTGTTGTTAGAACAGCTTCTATTGCTGTGTTAAAAATATCATTTAACAAAATATCAACTGTTGCATATCTTAAAAAATGCTGTGCACACACACAAAAAAAAGCTCTATATTGATGAGAACATAGTTTAAAGGTTTTTGTCTTACATTTATAAATTTTGAGAGATGAGTCAGGAAATATGTTCTCTTGTCAAATGGTTGCGCTTTTCAGCTTAAAGAAATGCTATTTTTAAAAGGCTCTTTTTTGAGTATTACACATTGTTCGTGTGAGAGTGGAATTAAGGTCAAAGACCTTTGATTTCAGGGCCTATTTTGCTGATTCCTGTCTGAGGTGGAATTACAAGGGAGTAGTCTATGAAAGACCTAGTTCACGTTGCATCAGCCTAGTCGTTAACATTAGTAGGATGTTTTGTTGTTTTGTGAAAACAGTTGAATGATACTATATCAGGAACTTTATAATGGCACATACAGTTCTGTGGTGGAGTGTTACACTGCAGGGCTTATGACAGACCAGGCAAAATGGCTGAACATTTATGAAGAGAAAGAGGGGAAAAAATGTCAGTAACTGTGCAACATAATCGCTAATGGAGACAAAACCACTCCGTATTTTCTAATGCAATTTGCAGAAGTTTTGACTTCATTTCCTGTGCCGCCTGGGGTACTGTGTGAAGTCACGAACTCTTTCAAGTTCAGAATTGTCAGGATAGTCCTTGAGAGGCAGCCTCCACTCCATGCAGGCTGCTGTAATGCTGAGGGATGCTTACATGGAGGAACCACAACGAGTATTGTGGAATGAATCCCCCGGTTTGCTTCCCCAAATCTGTAAACACATGGCTAATGATAGAGATCACACTGTCTGTAGAATCATAGCATAGGATCATCGAATGCCCTGGTTTGGAAGGGACCTCTGAAGGCCACCTAGTCCAGCCCCCCTGCAGTGAGCAGAGGCATCCTCAACTAGAGCAGGTTGCTCAGAGCCTCATCAAGCCTGACTTTGAATGTCTCCAGGGATGTGCCTCCCCAGTCTCCCTGGGCAACCTGTTCCAGTGTTCCAGAGCCCTCATAGTAAGGACCTTCTTCCCCAGAGTATCTCTGGATACTTGATGAATTTCTTAACTTCTAGCAATAGCCATTTATTTTAGGCCTCCAATCCTACAAATGAAACAAAAAGGAGCCACTGCAGTCACCACCGTGCTCCTTTAATAATATAGGAACAATGACACTTTGTCTGACAGATTTGGGAAGTCAGCAGAGTTGAGGACAGGCAAATAGAGGGGACAGCATATTCCCCAAACCCAAGATCCAGGCATGGAGTGTGTCCTCTTTGCTGCCTTGGAAGACCATAATTTGTGCCATGGAGTACATCCCTCATACCTTATGTACTAGAAAAGCCAATTGTTCTGTGAGATTAAAAATAAAAAGGAAAAAGCATAATGCTGTAAATATCTCTTTCTTCTCATCTTTTTGTTCTTTAGAGATTGTGTGTTCCCACCTACTGCAAATACAAATTTCACAACTTTCCACCTCATCGTACTCACGGACAAGTCCATGGAACTCATGTCTACTTTAAGGATGTTAATGTACTTCTAACAGGGACAATGAAACCTGGGGAATTAGAGAGATATCTTAGAGGTCCACCTTTGGAGATTGAAGTTCATGACCGGGATAGGAACATGGAAAACAACACCAAAAAGGCATCATTGTTCGGGGAGGATGAAGCTGATGAAAAAGTGGGTAAGGTGAGCTTCCTTGCTTGTAAATCCACCATCCGTAATTCTTCAACAAAGAATGAAGTGTGGCATCCGCATGGGGTAGCTAAAGTCAGTTTAACTGATTTATTGTTGGGTCAAAAGTACTTGGCTATCAGCGCTCCCATCTGTAACTGTTCAGCTCCAACTACAGCTGCTTTCAGTGAGGATAAAAAGGAGAAAATAATAGAATCAATGAGCGGTTCTTCCCTGCTACCTATGGGACATTATCTGGAATCGGACTCACTTTTGAAAGTAAGAGTGGAAATGGCCGTGCCGTTGGCAACACACGCAGAAATTGCTGATGCTCAGGTCTCAAGTTGCCCATATGGTTGTATCATCTACATTTTTGACTACGAGAATTCATCTTTATTACACGATTTGGTGGTAGAGATTACAGCAATCAATGGTATCGCCCTCCGGCTGGATGGCTTTCCTGTACACTTCATTGGAATGGCTCTTGCTGCATCAAAACTGAAAACCACACTAGAGAAGGTTTCTCAGTTGGATATTGTTACTGGTTTTCACTTAATGGATGGAGCAACTCATCTCTTTGTCTTGGAAGGATTAAAAGACAAAGCAATCAAAAGACTATGGGATAGACACTTTGAAAGGTAAGAGAGTTTGCGGTTTTTCATCAGTTATTTTCTTAGATTCAGATATTTTCATTTGACTTGTAACTCCCCCATCCTTTTCTATACAAAGTTAAATGGGCAAGTAGATAGCTGATGGTTTCTATGTGGTTTTAATGGATATGAGTTCCAGTGGCTGCTTCACTTGACATATAATCTTCTCATCTTTATCATGTTACACCATAGATCATACATGTAAAGTTAAAATGAGATGGATGGCAACATGTACTTTTTTGTTAAGCTGCTACTTGGTTTGTGGAAACCACACAACAATCTGACAATTTGAAATAATAATAAAACCAAAACCAAAAAAGTTTCGCCGAGGGAGCTGGGCTTCAAGCTGTGTCTTCCTTTGAGTTCAGGGAAAAATGTGACAAATTCAAAGTGAAGGTCTCCCTCAGATTTCATGCTTAAAAATAGTTGATTTTTTTTCAGCACTGAAGCATGTTGTTAAAGCTTTCCTGTGGTGATTTGTTGTTTATTGGTTTGTTTTGCTGGGTTGGTTGTTTGGTTGGTTTGGTTCTTTGTTTGTTTTTTGATGCAAGTCACTTCACTGCAGTTACTGAAATTATTTATTGCGTGAAAAGTTGCCTCTTGATCAGTGCTTACCTAAATGGAAGCTTCGTTCTACTGCTACAGTATGAATTTTGGTATTTGTACAAGAAATATTTAGATAATTCTTTTGCAGCTAGAATAAGGCTGTTAAGGGGCACAACTCTGATGGAACCGAGGTGAGCTTCCTTTCAAACGTTTGCCGTGCAGCTTGACAAGAAAACATACAGAACTCAGTTATAACATGAGAGCTTTGATTTTTTTTTTTTGTAATTTTGTCCAAAATAATTTTTTCAGACCACTTCATGCAAAGAGGATCCATCTAAAGGGCAAAAGCAAAGCAGTTTCAATAGAGAGGGTAATTGAACTGCGGAACTGGGGAAACCTGAGTGAGATACGGGCTGGTTGTGTCAACCTTGTCATTGGGGTGCTTTGTTCCAGGACTTACAGACATGAAGATGGACAACTGGAAGTACTGTATAACTCACACCTGTCTTTCCATCAGCGCCTGTATTCAGACCTGGAAGCTATCTTTTATCATTTCCACCTCTGTCAGCCCCTCCTGGCTATAAATAAACAGCCTATGCTTTATGTCAGAGGTGTGGTTCCTTGGGCGTGTTTCCAAGCCTTGTCCAGGTACGACCTGTTCAGATTCATACTCAAGAAATTAAGAAATGAAATGTTAGCAGAATGAATGTCTGGTACAAAAAAAAATAATGCTCCTGGATATCTTTTCCCTGGAGAAAGCAGTCTGTGGGCCTGGTGGGTAATCTGATTTTAGGTCAGGTATAGTAAGATAGAAGAACATGTTTTTTAACTGCTGATGTGGTGGTTGCTGGCTACTAGTGAGGCCTCTTCTAGTTTGTGCAGAAATAGGTATTTTATAAAGAAGAGAGGTCTATCAGTAGGATAATGTATCAGAAAATACCTGAATATAATACAAATAGAAGAATGAGAAAATTCCAAGGTCAGAAGCATCAGCTGGGCAGGATTTACTTCTGTGCTCGGTTCTCACAGAGGTGATGTAGGATGGTGTAAAGCAAGAGGCCAGCTAGGATTTGATACAGCCAGAAAGTCACTTGAACTAAGCAGGGAATTCTAAAAACTGTTTTCCTACAGTAATTAGAGAAAGGAAGAGTTCTGTGAGAGGTGGGAGAATAGGTTTCCTGTTCCTGTTTTTTTTTGGGGGGGGTTTGTTGTGTGATTTATTGTTGGATCTCTGTCAGGTTGCTCGCTTGATCAGCATGCAGGTGTTCACAGGCTGTTTGCCTTAAGGCATCGCTGACATTACATCTCATGAGTTGGGTTAAAGAGAGTGAGTGAAGTTTTATGACTCTTATCTATCATCTATTATATTTTACTATGCAAAAAAATTTCTGTGCATGTATTTTTTGTTTGTTTATTTGTAAATTGAGACACATTGATTGAGAGGTGGAAAAAGGTACCATCCACCTTTGATATGAGCAACCTGGGTTCAGATGGCAGAGGTGAACTGTGCTTGCTTGCTTGCTAGAAGTAAGACTGGCTGGTTTAGAAGAAGCTTTTGACCCAGTGTACACGAGGGGACCTGGCTTTATTGCCTTCCAAACCAGAGGCCAGAGAAATTCAGTGACTAATCATTAACTTGCAGCTAAATCTAGTGCCAACATCATTTCTAGAATATCCCCAGTACATTTATTGAAATGCTAAACCTCTTTATTGCTTTGAGATGCTGCCATACGTGAACTGACCTGAACTTCATCGATGTTTCAAGAAGGTTGTAGAGTTTTTCCACAGTAATATTGACTGAAATGATTTGGTTGCAGTAGTTTGTAAACTAATTGAATGTTGATGTCTATTTGTAGGCTCAGTTACCTGTATCACAGTAAGAAGCTGAGGGACGTAATTCATGGGGATCTGCTGCCCTCAGCAGAGATGATCAGAGCCTTGAGTCATGAGTATGGCGTTCCCTTAACTGATGAGGATCTTTTCACTCAGAAACCTCCTTTACTGTCATTTTCCTCTGATGATTACACAGTGCCAGGAAAAGTTAGCAGAGTGAAGCAGGCAGTATATTATTCATTAGATAACGACAATGAAATGTATGTCCCACGGAAGAAAGAAATAGCAGACAAAAGATCTTTTGAGAGAAACCAGATTCGGGTGAGTAGCTGGTGATATGTGAGAGCCAGCCTCATGGTGGCAAAATGTCATATCCCTAATCAGCACCTCCTTCATCTTCTGAAACACTGACTCATTAGACTTAAAAAACTTCTGGTAGGGTGCCTGTAGGTATTGTACAAACATTATTAAACAGTGCAGGGTGATTTTATTTTGCAGCAGTTGAACTGCAAATGTTGTTACTTCTCAAAAGGGAAGACAAAGTATCAGCACTGGTGTGGCCAGCAGGACTAGGACAGTGATTGTGCCCCTGGACTGGGCACTGGTGAGGCCACATCTCAAATCCTGGGTTCAGTTTTGGGCCTCTCACTCCAGGAAGGACATTGAGGGGCTGGAGTGTGTCCAGAGAAGGGCAGTGAAGCTGGGGAAGGGTCCAGAGCACAAGTCTTGTGAGGAGCAGCTGAGGGACCTGGGGTTGTTCAGCCTGGAGAAAAGGAGGCTCAGGGGAGACCTTCTTGCTCTTGCCAGTTCCCTGACAGGAGGTTGGAGCCAGGTCAGGGTTGGGCTCTTCTACAGAGGAACAAGTGACAGGACAAGAGGAAATTGCCTCAGGTTACAACAGGGGAGGTTTAGGTTCGACATGAGGAACAGATTCTTCCCCACAAGGGTTGTCAAGGCCTGGCCCAGGCTGCTCAGGGCAGTGGTGGAGTCCCTATCCCTGGAGGGGTTTCAAAGCTGTGGTGCTGAGGGACATGGTTTAGTGGTGACCTGGAAGCACTGGGTTAGCGGTTGGATCTTAAAGTTCTCTTCTAACCTAAAAAATTCTATGATTCTAATTCTAGTGTTCACAGATAAACAGAGGAGACACCTTGTAGTTGAATTTACAATTTCTTTTGGGGTTTGGTTCTTATTTTTCTTGTCTCTTTCTTCTCCGTAGCTCCTGCATTGTGCTTTAGTGTATCATCCAGGCTTCAGATGCTTGTAGGGGGTCAAGCCAAGTCAGCTCGTGTGAAAATTTTGCTTTCTTGCTGTGTGAAAGACCTGTTTACCTTTGTCCAACCATGACGGCATTTATTCATAAGTAATTAAAAACAACAGTTGCAGACAGAGCTGTGCTGAGCTTTAAGGAAATGATGAGGAATTTTAGAACATCATCTGCCTTGTTACCAGCACCCGTTCACCCTTTCAGGGAAAACGCATTGAAGCTAAACCCTTTCTTGTTCATATAGACATCACAGAAGTGCTATCCCCATGTTTTCTGGGAGACTGAATGGGATTTTGGAGTATATTGCTTAGCTGAGGACTCCAGCCATCCTGCGGTTTGAGAAGAAGAGTTCTGAATGTTTTTTTCCTGTGTTTCTTTTAATGCACAGATATTTTGCCTGATAAATGGAAATCTCTGTTCCTGTATAAGGGTACTGTCTTGGAGATACTGAAAGAAATTAACTCCTAAGTATTTTCTTGTTCAGTCTTGGTCTGTTGATAAAGGAGTATTACATGAGGCTAGGAAAGGAGGCAACCTTAAGTAATTGTTCCTGGTACTTGTGTTTATAAATCATAGAAGGATGAGAGCAGCAGAGCTTTTGAGTCTAATAATTCTGTATAGATTGAGCGTAGAGTTGTTTTGTTCTGTATATAATCTCAGCAGTCTTCCCAGTGTACATATTTTACCCAGGTTTTGTTTTATACATGCTTTTGAATCAAGAGGATAGTAAAGGAACTGGAAAGTCCTCTGTAGAAAAGAAAAAATTAATTTCTTTTTAAATAGCAGGTAAGGTAACCTTTCAGGATTTGTGATTAAAAAAAAAAAAGGGAAGTGGGTGTCACAGGGAAGTGACATCCAAAATGCAATTGTACTCTCTTGTTGTAATCACCCATCTGAATTCGAACCCATAATCACTGTAAACGCAATAGAATGACGTTCTTAAGTCAATTAATAGGTATGAAGGTTTAATTATACTGTGTCAGGAGAGAAATTAGAAGAGTTCTAATAAGTGGTTTCCATGTCACTGGATTTGCTGGGGTGTTAATGGAGTCATAGAAATGAAAGAACTGATCTTATTTTACTTGAAGACAACCAGCATCAGCTCTCCAGAAACAACTGCTAAGATCTGTAAGTAGAAGTCATTCTCTGGCAAGTGCTCACCTCCAGTCTGCTGCCGTTAGTCTTGCAGAATGTCATATGCAAGGGTGAAAAGGTGCTTTAAAAAAAAAAACAAACCAAAAGCAAAGTGTTTTTATGGAGTATTTTATTAACAAAGCACTGTTGTGTAATAAAGATATTTTTTAAAGATGTTTACAGAATAATTTACTTGTTTATAATTCTTTCACAATTTTTAACAGTCTGAATTCCTAATTCCACCAGAACTCCTGTATGATCTCTCTCTGCAGGCTAACGTTGGTACTGTGTGCCAACTGAAAGGAAAGGCAAAAAAGCCAAAGTTTGAAGCTTTCAGGATTTACCCTGTTGATGGCAAATCTGTCTTTAAGTACAGCTCTCGGAGCCTGAATTCTGCAGAACTTGCAAAAAAGCATCTTCGCCAGGAAATGGCACAGGTAAATTGAGATGTATAACTGGGAGATCCTGACGCCTTCTATGTAGTGCTTAAAAAAGAGAGGTGAAGTCGTTTGACATTAGTAATTCCCATGTGAGTGCATCACGAGGGAAGTTGGGATCCAAAAGGGTGGCAGTCTGAGAGGTATCCTTCGTTGCTGTGCAGAATTCTGCCCTGCCCTGAATGCTGATGCTTACATTCGGGTTGTCTTATCTTTGTGGCTTGGGCTCTCATTTGAGTGCAAACTTGGATAACCTGGGCACTCACTTCCAGTCCTATGCCACACACATTTGTAAGGGGGAGGATTTGAGTGATAGCAGCACTGGTGTGTGCAGCGTGATGTGATTTGAAGAGCATATTTGAAGAATCGCATCTGTCTGGTTTTGTCTGAATGGTTGGCTTGAATCTTAATAACAAATGCTGTTTTCCTATCAGCTACTGGAAATTACTGTAGTTGTGTGAAAACTGTGCATCATATATCACGAGCACACTGTGAGCTGCCGTTCTCTTCCTGCACAAATATTACCAGAGAGATTTCTTTCTGTAGTTATTTTAGAGAGATCCCTCTGTATCACTCGTCATTAAATCCATTGTTAGACCCTAATAGAATGAAATTAAAAAACATTTTTTAATATTTAGTGATGTAATTTTTGTATAATATTGATCAACAATTCCTTGCAGTCTTAAGGAAAGAAATGATCTGATTCTGTACCTTATAGGGTCCTTTCCCAGCAAAGGGGAATTCACATTAAGAAAAAAAAAAATTTTTTTTTTGTAGGAACCAAAGAAGAGATTCACTTATTGCCATGAGTATCTGTCAGCCACATTTGACCCAGTGGATGTGGTTGCTGCCTGTAAGGAATTCTTTGAAAAATCCAGGAATATGTGGCTGACACCGGATGAATTCGTATCCCCTGGATTTAAGAGCAGCATTGAGAGCAACCTGCACCCTCGGATGCCTGATGAGGCACGGCTGGAGGAGTTAAGTGAGGTAACAGAAAACTGAAATGAACTCAAGGATTTTAGGAGATGGGAAGGAGGCTGAGTGCTCTAGCATATGGGAGCCTCTTCTGAGGGTAATACATCAGCACCTAGCTCACCCAGGGCATCATTTGTCTGGATACACAAATTCTACCCCGAACATACAGAAATTCTATTTGCCAGTATTGGCTGGACATTAATAGGTATTAATGGTTCATAGAGTGCTTTGGTTTCTGTTTGCAGGTGGGGTCTAGTGTCAGAAAAATCACAGTATTGCATTTGGGATGGATTCCAGGCTGTTGTTCATGAGTTGCCAATCTAGCTGTAGTCTTTCTTTATGTTTCCAAAGTCCCACCACACTGCTTATTTTTCCTCCATCTTTTATGTATGGTTTGCAGTTACAGCTTTATGGGGTGTTTGTCCTGTACTGCTGTGTGCTCTCTCACTTTCTTCCTGCCCTTGGTCCTCTCCCACTTCTGCTGTTCTTTACTATTTAGCTTCTAGATTTCTGCCATTTTACTGCATCATCAGCTTGACTAGTTAGCCACTCCCTGGTTTGAACAGTCCTCAGTATTGCGTGTGCTCAAGCACACGTGGTCTGCTGCGAGGAACTAAAACGGTATGTTGTTAGAATCGGCAAGAAGAGGAACCAAAGGGAACAGAACAGAGCTTTTTTGTACAGGATCTGTAAATTCTACCAAATTAATTGAACACAGTCACAGCACAGAAGGGAACAAGCTGAATGCTTGTAGGCTCATCGTCCTAGCTTGCAAGAATGCAGACATGTTAGTTTAATTTTCAGGCTTTATCTTACTTTTTTTTTTTTTTTTTTAATTCATACAAATTAAAGTAGTTTCTCAAGAAATTTAGAGGACAGCTGAAGTGAAATGGTTAGTGAGTGAAAATGCTGTGATCCATGATGCTGGAGAATATATCTTCTCATGAAGGAGCAGAGAAGATTCCCTGACCACGAGTACCAGAAGCCAATTAGTACAGGACACTAGCTGGTGCCTTTTGCCAAAGAGACACTAAAGAGGAGGAGAACTGGGCAGTTACGGGGTTAAAACATGAGAAGCTGAAAGAAGGGGCAGTGCAGCAGCTGGTGACTGACCCCAGTGCTGAAATAAATGTGGGCCTGTGATAGTTGCTATGGGAGTAGCAGTTGATTAGTGTGTTCTATTGACCGATGGGATGAGGGAGAGGAAAAGAGCTGACGTCTTACCCTGAACAATACAAAGTGTAGCCTGACAGTACCAAGAGCTGTGTAGCATCAGTGCTAGCTATGGAGCTGAGAGAAAACAGGGAGGAGGCTCTTTCTGCTCCACCAGGGACCTCATGGGCATGACCAGTGTTATAGTGGGTAATGGAGATTGATTCTGAAGTCACCATTCATGTTACCCGAAAGGTGGGACAAAAGTAGATCCCATTGTGATGCGGTCTGGGTTTGATACATTGCCCCTTTAACCCTTCTGGTTTGCCTCTCAGACACAGAATTTGACGCTGTCCCTTGGGAGGCAAAAAAGTTCTTGGAGTTCTTTTGATTTCCTAAAATACCATCTCGGTATGGTTTCTGCAGCCTGGGCTAGCCCTTGACTGTACAGTGCTAGGTAAAACAGGGGAAGTACAGGGCGAACAGCAGGCAGTGGGAGAGAATTTGTAGCTTAGGAAGATTAGTGGAAAAAAAAAATCTCACTGGTATTTCAGCAGTGGGTAGTCGGAGAACCACAAAAAGTTGAAGTGTTCTGCAGGTGTTATGATGGATATTCCTGCCATGACTCCAGTGCACATGCTGCTTCTCTCACCTGCCTCCTTTGGACACATGGGCTCCCTTGGCCCCAGGAGTTTCATACTAATGGTTGTATTTTTAGAAGCACTGGAACAGCTTCTGCTTTCTCCAAGCACTGTGCTTTAAGGTTGTCCTTGAGATGATCGATAGAGCGTGCTGCACAGCCAGACCGCTTCTTATCACGGGGGGAGATAAATAACGAGTGAGGTGCTGGGCTGGGTCTGTGCTCTGTCTCATGCTGCGGAGCAGGGCATTGCCCCAGAGGCACACTGGCGCAGAGGGATGCACCTGTGAGTTTAGCTGCTATCTGTGAACTACAGGGAAGTGCATCAGACCCTTTACACCACTGCAGAGAAATGGGACATAAATATGCAATCGAGTCCCCTGCCAGGTATTTCTCAAGTGCACTGTACATGTCTGCACGTTAAGTAACAGCACAGTAGTAGAGTATCAGCAGCTTGCTCACAAAATCAATTTTTGTTCTCATTGATGTGTCTCAAACACACCCGATTGAAAGTCTGCTCACGGAGAGAAACAGTCTGGTGCAGTGAAGTGTGCATTTGGTGCGATCTTGTTACGGCAGTCGTTAGATCGCTACCGAGAACCTGGCTAACTGAGTTTGTGTGACTCTTCCCGGGTGATTTTTGGCCTGGCTTCTTAAAGGGATTCCATTTTCATTTAGAAATGGCAGGAGAATGCTCTGCATGCTAACATGGAGCCAGCGCTGCCACGAGACAGATGGAGCTGGGACAAACAGCACATTGATTTTGACCTTTACAAGAAACCACCTGAGCTCTTCAAGACGACAGCCCCACAGACTGGTAATGGATCTGTTAAAATTAACTAATCACAAAGCTGTTAACTGGGAGCTCTGACATATGTTCCCAAAGCTTGTTCAGTGTTGCTGTCGAGGAAGGGAGTTGGAATGCAAAGAGGTTTAGTAAGGAGAGCCACGTACAGCAAAACTGCTTGTCCTCTGGCAAAGGAAGCATCTTAGTCTGAAAGACCTTGATGATACTCTGATTTTACCCCCTGCCTTAGCCTTGGTTCCTTTGTAGTAAACTATGACAGGGAGGTACAAGTCCTTCTTGGCTTGTTCTGTAACGCTAATTTTGTTGGCTACCTGGTCGTCCTTTTTTTCGGATTGATGACAATCAGCTTTAGTCACCAAGGCCAGGCCAAAAACTACCTCACAGGTGGTAAACAAGACCAGATAACTGGTCTAGAGGGGGCCTGAGGTGAGGCAGTTAGAGCTGCACGGTCCCAGCAGCCCGAGGGTGCCTTGGTGAGGTGGTCAGTGGGTAACCCCGTGTTCTCCCATGAACAGTGACAGACAAAGTTGTATTTCATTGTGAACCAGTATTTTGAAAAGTTTGCCATGGGTTTCATTTTGCCCAGAATCAACTGAGACCCACGCCCTAGTTACAAGCAGAAACTAATAGATTTTTGTGGTTGCTGGAATCTTTCATCTGTTACAACTTTCCTGCTGCATGGTACCTGGGAACTTGCGGAGCACTTCTTCTCAAGTGCCTCTTACAGACAAATGCTTTTGGAAGCAGACAGGGATTAATCCCACATTCATGTGGGGTTTGTGGAGCCTACAGGACAGTGCATTGTGTTTGCTGTGGGCACTCGCTGGTATTCTAACACCTGTCTCTTTTATTCGAGTGGCATCCTTGCGAGAAGGGTGGTTCTTTGCAATAGAGGCTTTTAGTCGATTTGATTTTTTTCAACAGCCCAAACACATCTTTTCTGTAGCTGACTGCTTTCTGTTGCCTTCGTCTCTTTTTTCTCTTTTTTTTTTTTAAACACTCTGTTGTTGGCCTTGTGAAGATGCTTCTCACATCCTGCAAACTACATTGGACGATACCAAGCTGACATTAGCCACGTATAGGCCAAGAGCCAGGTTTCATCTACAGAAGCTTCAAGGCCCTCTGGAAGCTGAACATCTGACATTCTCCTTCAGGAAGGCAGGACAGGTTCTGCAGGTACAGGGTAACTCTCTGTGGGTGCTGACCCCAGCCCCTACCTTCACACAGCAACAGCTGTCCTGCGCTTTGTGGAAGGCAGATAATGTGTGACACTCCTGACTTTCCTGTGGAAGACAGAAGTGTTTGTTAAAAATGGTGCTTGTAGCACTGGTTGAGTCAATTTTACAAAGCTCTTAGGAAAACCAATTCACAAAATCAATTTTTTTTTTTTTTTTTTTTTTGTGAGTTCTTTGCTTTGATGCTGAGACACAATGGAGGAAAAGGGGGAAAATTTTCTGTTCGATTAACTGCCTTGCCTGTCAGTGTGCAGCAGGTGAGAAAAAGAGAACAATTTTTGGCCAGCTGCCTGAGTGGCTCTAAAAGAAATTGTAATGTCCCCTAATGAAACGTAGGGGTTGAGGCGCTTCTATAGCCTAGATGCCAAATATCTCCCCCTGTGTCCTCTCCATTACCATGGTGCTGCATAGACTCCCGAGCGCTGCACTTCAGCCCCCTGGTGCAAAAAAA
>JAAGNO010001546.1:0-29891 GCA_033439905.1 Ceryle rudis | reverse complement strand
ACCATGGGGTGTTATCACTGCCAGCAGCAGACACTGCCTGGGAAAACAGGCTGCTGACTGCAGACAGTGCAGTTGGTCGGAAGAACTGAGCTGAAAAGTAAAGTCACTGAGCAGAATTAGTTCTGTTCTCACTCACACCACGACAGGAGGCGTTGTCTGATGATGTCGCTGTTAGGTGCCTTTCAAAATGTACTATAGAGCTGCATACAGCATTTCAGAACAGGTACTCGTGGATACAGCAGCTTTGTTGAAGTTAGTTAACATCTAGCATCCTGCAAATTCATGGTTTAACCATGGAAAACAGGAAGAGATTAAGTGATGTGGTGAGAATCTTAGTATTCCTTTTAACAGTCTTTTCCTTTTTTTTTTTTTTCACAACTAGGTGGTAAGGTGATACTGAAAAGTCAGGTCTACTCCGAGCATGTAATAGAGTATGTTGCCTACATTACTGAGGTAAGCAAAGCTATCTCCTATTGAAAACACTGTGTTCCCCAGCTTTCAAAGGGGAAGCTGGCAGTTCATGGAGTTAAAGACTAGTTTAACCTGACCTTTGGGATGCTAGATTTGTTTTACCTACATTCGGAGTGGTGATTTTGTATTTTTATTGTATTTTTTCAAAACTTTGGCTTCCCTATTCTTTCTAGTTTATAATCTTTACCTGCTCTGACAGCACTAATAGTCTAGATATGCAATATGTTGATCTAGATGTTGTTTTTGAAGGTGATGGGAGGGTTCAGTGCTTTCAGAGATGGTGCTTTGTGTTAAAGTACTAAACCTTCATCACTAAACTGACGTTTTTAATCTTTACAACAGATATGTAATGAAGATGTTACTCTTAAATTTAATGCAGACTTTGAACAAGCTTACGACTTGGAGCCCATGGATGTGGAATTTGTTTACTGCAGGTATTTTTATAAGTTCCCAAAAAAGCTGCATTTAATAATTCCTCTAGTAAAGTGACTTTTAAAATATATGTGGCTGTCCATTGGTTGTTTTGGTGGATATGGATAGGAGAAGGATGTAATTGGGATCTCACCAGTTCTTTCATCTCTTTCCCTCAACACACGTTTGCCACTGCGTTTATTAATAAAAGACTGCAACCTTGGTCACTGTGTACAAAGAATTCTTGTGTTAATCCTCTAAATGATTGCACCAATGCCAGGCAGTGAAATTGTGGGGGGGCTAAGCTGGGGTGTTTTGCTTCTTTATTTTCTCATTTTTCTAAGAAAAAATACACCAATATGATTGCAAAACTATGCAAAAAAAAAAAATGCTGCTGTTAACCACCCATCCTTTTTTACTTCTGCTTTCTTTGTGGGTTTTCGTTATCTGTATATAGCTGATTAATCTTCTGTGTAGAATCAGCATTGCTGAGGACTTCCTTGAAAGGCAAAGTCTGGAACACCAGGCCACCTTTCTCTCACTGAAGAACCAGAGAGTACACGTATCGGTGTTACTCACAGCAAAGCTGCTGATCGATTCGTGCTTCTGCAGCATATTTCTCAATAGATCCTTCTTCTAAAAAGAAAAAATGTATATAAAACTATTTTTATATGCACTGGTGCATAATAAAAATTACCAGATGACTTGTAGGTGTATGGTGGTGTAGTTTATGGAACTGTAATCTACAAATTTGTGTTCTGATAACAGGCTTACTAACAGGCGGTGCCACTTAGCCGTTGAGCAAGCTACCTACCTGGGCCAGAAAGGTACACTGCACTTGGTTTAAGCTGTCCAGGGGAGTTTATTGGGAGTCCTGTGGTTCCACTTCAGGACATACTGAGAAGACCTGCCTTGTAGTTTGTTCTTATGGGAGTTTTCTGGAACTTTTTTTTTTTTTTTCACAGCTCTTTGCATCTATAGAGTAGGTATCGTCAGAATGGTTTCATCTGTCGGTGATCGCAGGGGAAAGGAGCAGGGCCAAACTTTTGTGAACTGCTTGAGCCATAAGAATTGTAGAAATCATACTGTTAAAATAATAGCTAGTAAAATATCTGTGGTTTGTGTTACCTCAAAGTGTATTAAAAAGCACCGCTTTCCTGCGTTATAGTTGAACAGAACAATCTGTATGAACTTCACACAGGTCTTTACCACTAGTACATTGGTTCTAATAAACCAGTTTTGGCAACTCAGAGCGACCTGATCTATCAGTATGTCTCAGTAATGTAGTCAGTGAAATGTGTAAAGTGACAAACACTTTACATTTTACTAAATTTGTGACTTTCAAATTTCTCTGCTTTCTCTTTCTTCTCTAAATTTGAAGTATTATTTCCAGAAAAGCTTATCTTAAAATCACCACAAACTGTCAAGTCCCAGAATACTACTGAGTGTTGTGTTGTTGATGGTGGCCTTCAACAGTGTTTCCAGCAGGAAAATAAGGTATTTATTCTGTAAGTTTTCCTTAAAGTGCTGAATACCATTCCAGTTGGTGACAGGTACCTAGTGTACACCTGTTGTTAGAAAGGAATCGCACAAGGGAATATCAGAAGTTCCGTTCTGCTGCTTTCTAACAACGGAAGGTTTTGTTTGGTACCTGGGGACAGGGGAATTTATGGTAACTGATGCTATTAAGCTGACACTCCCATCTTAAATGGAAAGTGCTTTAAAAAAAAAAAAGTGCTATTATAATTGATAGAAGGTTATCATCCTGTTCTGGGCAGATTTACCCAGATTTCTTAAATTATATGGAGTTAACATATGTCTTAAAAAAGACTCAGAAGGTTACCTAGTCCCTGGTCCTGTTTGAAGCAGGACTGTCACCAACGCTAAATCAAGTCAGCCTGAGAGGGGGGCGGGCAGTGGGGAGGGTGTTTATTTTTGTCAAGAGGCTCCCCAGCCTCTGCATAACCTGTGCTTCACCACCTTTTCACTCAAGATTCTTTCCTAATTCCCAGTATGAATCTTACACCTACAGCTTGTGGATGTCATCCATGGTTAGATGTGCCTACAAAGAAGAGTTTGTCTCATTGGGTATTTTTGTAACTCATTTAAGTCATCGTGGGCTGTTAGACTGTCTCTTCACCTCCTCATGGCCAAACTAAATATCCAAGCTCTCTGACTCTCCAGTTCATAACAAGAATGTGATACGGGCTCATACACAGTTCTAGATCCACAGTAACCTGGGCTCCTGAAACAGGCCTAAGGATTACTATGTCAGACACTGAGTGTTCAGCCTGTCTTGGTTCACACAGTTTTTCAGTCCCAGGTATGGAGCTTTTCACTTCTTACTGAATTTCATGGGTTTTCTGTTGGCTCTGCTGTCAAGTTTCTCAAGGTGCCTTTAAACTGAAGTTGCACCATCAGACACTTGAGGTATGACTCCTGAGGTTGTGTTGTCTGCAGATTTGTTGAGGGTGTGATTTGGTCTCATCTTTGTCATTGATGAACATACTGAATAATACTGGTTCCAATAAGACCCCTGGGGTTCTTTGCTTTTGACCAGTTTCCAGCTGAGTTTCAAGCTACTGATTAATGCCACTTCATGCAGTAGTTCAGTCAATGTTCAACTTGCCTGTCTGTTGATCTAGCTAATATGTCATGTTAAAAATAAAAGGTCATGAAAGGTCTGCTCCTCGGTTCAGCTCTGTTGACTATTTGTGATCACCTTTTTTTCCTGTCGTGAAGGATGTGAAATCCAGAAGGATCTGCCCCATGATATCCTCGGGGACTGGAATGAGACTGACAGGCTGTAGTTCCCCAGATCTTCCTTGTTCATCTTAGATTGGAGCAATATTAGCTTTTTCCTGCTGTCAGAGACATTCCTTGGCCTGTTGTGATTATTTTTTACTGCGGAAAATAGGCAGCAGTGTCCACGATCACATCAGCGTGTTGAAGCACATCTACCCTATCCAGTGTCTCTAAGCAGTTTGTAGCACAGTCCTCCCCTTCTGTTACTTGTTCCTTTCCTTCCCATATTGTTACTTTGCACAGGAGTCTGGAGACCTGCATGTGAGGCGGGAAGGGCATTGAGTTTTCCCATACCATCCATCAATAAATCTCTCGCCCATGCGTGAGCCTCCATCATCCTTGAACTGTCTGTCTTTCACCACAACATTTGCTAAATCCTTTCTTATTCCTCTCTGCTTGCCACATTTTACCTTCAGCTGTACTTTGATATCTTTGATCTTCCTGATTTTGTCCAACTGTTCAAGCAGTGGTTTTATAGTTTTCCTGACCTTGTTTCTGCTTGTAATAAGCTGTTTATTATTTTTATCGAGAAGCTACAAGCTTAGCTAAGCAGGCCTTCTACTGAAATTCTTGATAATCTTGTGCAACCGGATGATCCCTCAATAAGAAACTTCTATCTCTCCTGAGGACCTTTTTGCCCACATGGTAGCCTTCCAGATGATTTTGCCCGGTGACCTCTTAACAGAAAGAGGTTTGCTTTAGAAGGACCAGAGTTCTGACCCTGCTGCTTTACCTTCTTAGCCTTCCTCCAGATAGTTATGAAGATGTCTGCTTCTACTAGGGCCTTTCTGTCTGACTAGAGTGATGGTAGAGAACATCACTTGGACCCTTCATGCTTACCTGGAGCTATATGATCCTCCTCTTGATTGACTGAAAGTGTCACTAGTATCCACATGGGTAAGCAGCAGCAGGAGTAGTCAGAAGGACTGGATGAGCCTCTCAGTCTTTCCATGACATCATGGCTCTGAGAAAGTAGCAAACCTCTCTGGATGATACCTCTCTCCTGTGCAAGAGGGAGTAATCAACCTCTAACACTCATCACTTCACTGGATTAGGATCAGTATTATTAAGATGACTGAGGCATCTGGTCCAGAACCTTGCAAACACCACATGCCCTACAAGCAGTTTTCTCCCATGCTGCAATCTGAAAGAGGTATCATCTTGCTTAGTAGTTTGGAATGTGAACGTTACCTTTTGTGGAAGGAAACAAGTTCTATAGCAGTGGCTTCAAAAGCCTCATCTGAGCCTGCAGAGTATTTGTGAATGAAATGTTTAATGTTAATACAAACAAAAATTCCAGAAAACTTAAATTTAGGGTGGGAATTCCTAGCACCACCTTCTACTACTCTGTGTTTGTCTTCACAGTAGATGTGTAGCTGCCTGTCATCTTAAGGTTATAACTGCATTTATCTTCACTTGCTCTTTTCAGGTCAAAAAAATGCAGAACAGACCGGCAAAGTGCACAGCATCAAGGGAGATGGACATAGCAAATGTGACGAGAGCAGCTTCAAAGCCCAGCAAACTTGGTATACTTTAGTACTTTATATTCAAGTATAGGCAGTTCAGGATTGCAGTCACTTTAGTAAACGAGGACCAAGATGCCCTTTAGATGTTCTCCTTCTCTGTCTTTTGAAGGCACATTCTAGAACAGTACTGGCAGAAAGTTTCATTGGAGTTTTTCTGTCAATTCCTTACTCCAGTTCATAGAATCACAGAATGGTTTGGGTTGGAAGGGACCTCTAAAGATCATCTAGTCCAACCCCTCTGCCATGGGCAGGGACACTTTCCACTAGATCAGGTTGCTCAAAACCCCATCCAACCTGGCCTTGAACACTTCTAAGGAGGGGGCAGCAAACATCTAGTGATAACATTTTGTACTCGCTATATTATCACTTTCTAGTTGTTTACTTGAACATTTTTGGCCACGTTCAAAGTTTCCAGTTTGTTACTGGGATGCCGTGTGTCATACTTGGGATACCTACTTTGCCAAAGATGCTAAAACATCAGAACAGTGTTTAGAAAGCCCAGATCATTCACATGCTTTTTTGGGAAACGTGCCTTTAAGTATCAGTGTACTTAATTGCCAGGAGAGTGATTTGTATGACTCTGTAGCAATAAGATGCCTAAAGAAATATGGAATGGATGAACTCCTGTCCAAGAGTTAATAGATTTCTGGTGTGGAGAGCTAAAATTAGACTAATACAAACAAGATTAAGAAAAAAAAAATCAGTAGTTGTGACTTACTATTGATTATCTAGTATGGGTACTATCCCTGAGTACCAGTCCCTGAAAGTTACTCAAATTTTTGCTGTTCTAGGACAAATGAAAAGTGAGCTTGATGCTAAAATTACTGAACAGAGTTGTTCCATATTGTTAGGTTATGTGGTCATAGTCCTTCTCTGGCCCTCAATTTTATTAAAGATCCAATACACTTTTGAAATATAAATGGCTTCTTTTCCACATGCTATTCTAGGAAATCAGAATTTTTGAGATATTAATTAGTTGTTTCCACAGAAGGAAATAATGTGGTATAATTGCATAATGTGAATAGAAGTTGCTTCCATTAAAAACATTGATGTGGATTTTCAATAAACGCTTATCTTGATTATAGTTGATGAAACTCTGACACTTAAACAGAGACGTGGGGAATTCTTCAATTCTATGCTGAATGAGCAACAGAAATTGGCAGTGAAGAGGATACTGAGTGGCGAATGTCGTCCAACGCCTTATGTTCTCTTTGGACCACCAGGAACTGGGAAAACCTTAACAGTAATTGAAGCTATTTTACAGGTAATAGTGGATGACAAACCAGTCTGGAATTTTTGCTGTGTTGGAAAACTTAAACTAATTCTCCAAGTACCATCATTTTTTTTTTTTTTTTTTCCCCCAAGGAGTTTTCAAAATACTCTTTTTAAGATGATTTTCTATAGCTCTGTGAAAGAGGAAAGATCTTGAAATGGATTTAACAGAATTCCTGAGTGGCTTATTTTCAAGTCATCTTGTCTTTGTCTTTAAAGCTACCTAACCTGTGCTAGCAGTAGTGCATAAGAGATTAATGAAGCACAAGTATGGATTAATGTGATAACCACAAATGAATTCTGTTGCTGGTTTCAAGAAGGCTTAGTCCTGACTACTAAGACTGGCATGCTCTTAAACTTGGAAAGAATGGATGAATAGAACACATATGCAGAACTCTTCTGGATTCTATCTTTAGTGAAATAAAACGGGTGTGTTTAAGCAATTGCTGCTTCTCTGAATAACCTTTTTTCATGTCCATCTTCTGTAACGTAGATACATTATACTCTACCAGATAGTCGAATTTTGGTTTGTGCACCATCAAATGCTGCAACTGATCTTATTTGCTTGCGGCTGCATCAAAGCAATCTGCTAAAACCAGGAGCTATGGTCCGAGTTAATGCTAGCTTGAGGCCACTAGAGGTAAGTATTATAGATACCTGCCAGTTAATATTTCCATCTGAATATTTTGCTCTTAACATACCGATTTAGTAATGCAACTGTCGGTGGTTATTAGGCTGGGTAGGCTTGTTTAGGATCCAAAATATAAATGTATTACTTTCACTTTTCCAGAAGATGAACTGATAAATATTTTCCATAGTTCTTAATTTGATTGTGTGAGTGCAGAATCTTAACATCTTTCCTGCAGCGCTTAACTCCACAAAGATTTTTAACGTGCTAAGATGCTTTGACTTAGAAAGCAATCCAAAGATCTGTGACTGAAGTCAAGCCTTTGTCTCCAAATTAAAACTACTTACACAGAAACGTAAGCTGGTAGGATTGTCATCTTCACACAGTGCACGTGCAGGCTGTGTGCATTTTATATCTATTTCTATACTTTACGCATATGAAACACCACTGTGTTACACTTTCATCCATACAATAAAGAAAACACGGATGTCTTGCCTGTGTACTATTTTGTTTAGGCAAATTAACGAGGGATTCATTTTGATGTATGAATGGGTCTAAATCTAAGTGTTTTGCTCAGCTTCTAAAATAGTTTTCTGTGGGCTTTTTAGTTTTAGCTCGTCAGTTTTACAAAATACCTTTTTTTGTTTCTGCAGCAAATCGATGACATGGTGAAACCTTACTGCAGAGATGGCGATGATATTCAGAAAGCATTGTGGTTCAGGATAATAATTACTACATGCAGCACTGCAGGAATGTTTTATCAAACAGAAATACGGTACAGCACTATAGATAGGAACACTGCCGAGATAGCTGGGTGCTACAAAACCCAGAGCTTTCAGATACCCTCTCTACTGTAACCTGAGCTATTCTGATACATTTTATTGCATGTACCTTCATTTTGAAATTATCTTCCTAGCAAACCACTCAATAATGTTTCATTAGAGACTTTTTCCATGGTAATTTCAGGAGTTACCTTGAAGAATGTTAAGAAATTTTGACACAATAACTTCCAGTGGGAGCCTTGGAAATAATATTGCTGTTGACGATCATTTTGGCTCCAAATGGTTGTCACACTACAAATTATATTGTATATGTCTTTTATCAAATCACCTTTATCTGTAAACGAGCACCGTGTCAAGTGCTGCTGACTAAAGATTCCTTTGATTTTGATTTTGATTTTAACTTTGCAGAAGGACACTTCTGAATCCTGACTGGCTTGCAGTGTTTGGTAGAAGCAAAGACTGGGGATTGTCTTTGCTGCACCATGTGCATTGTTCTAATTGAATATCTGAAGGAAACTGTGAACAGGGAAAACTCATTCTAAGTGTCTTAAAGCATTGTTTATAACAAGGTTAATTAAGATAATCAGTGGTTGTGTTTATTGGACTATGTAAGCAAAACCAAAGATGACAAAAGTTACTGAGTGTATTTTTTTTTTTTCTATGTTCCATGTTGAAAATCTAAATCTTCGTGCTCTGGTGTGGAGTTGCCTGGCACACTTGACAAGGAAGTTAATAAAGATGCTGAGGTCAACCACAGGGTGGCAGAACGAACTAATCTGAAAACAGCCCTGTTTGGGATTCGTGTTATTTAATTCTAGGCTTGGACACTTCACTCACGTGATTCTGGATGAGGCAGGGCAAGCAAGTGAACCAGAGAGCCTGATTCCTCTTGGGTTGATTTCAGAAGCTAATGGACAGGTAGTTATCTTAGCATCATGTACTGAAAGGAAAAAAGATTGGTTTGCTGGTTTGTTTTGGTTTTTGATGCAAGCAGCCGTTTCCTGGCTGAGTATGGAATTCTGGGTACTTGTAGTAAACTTTGCTCACAAACGTTATCCATTTCCATACTTAAACAAGTTGTTTTCCATGTAAAACAATTCTACATTGGTAGAACAGGATTCAGTGTGTGGAAGATGTTAAAATTATGCTTTCATAGTTCAAGACAACCATGTATTTCTGTCCTGGACCTAATCCTTCTTTGCAAACAGATTAGATGTTTGGAGAAAGCAGAATACTTGATATAAATTGACCTTTGAATTCTTATGTGTGTATGTTATTGAAAATACTTTTTTTTAATAGCCATTTTAATACAAGATGGATTTATTTTTTTTAATTGCATATACAGATCGTTCTTGTTGGAGATCCAAAGCAGTTAGGGCCAGTAATAAAATCTAAAATTGCACTGGCTTTTGGATTAAATATATCCCTGCTGGAAAGACTGACATCAAGAGAGATGTATCTGAGAGATGAGGATGCTTTTAGTGCCTATGGAGCATATAATCCTTTGTTGGTGAGTAAAACTACAATTCTAATTACTTTTTTTTTTTTAATCTAAATCAAAAAGGAGAAACTGTGGTTCCTGCTGCTGCTTTACCACCTTTTTGCTCGGCGATGCATAGTGACAAGTCAAGCTTGAGCCTTAGTTCTCTAGGGAAGCTTGATTATTTTGAACATATCGTCTGAAGAGTAAGGATGCTGAGCTCTCTAGTGCATTGAAACCTTTCTTTGAAGTGGTTCTCTGTCCTTAAGCAGAATAAATCAAATCAAAGTGCACAAAGCAGAGTTCTAAATAATGGCTTAAAATTCCCCTCCGTGTCCGTTGTCCACATTTGCCCTAACTTCATAACCTAATTTTCCACAAATAAACAAGTACAACTTCTGTTTTTAACATCAGCAGACAAACAAAGCCTCCTCTTTAAACGCAAAGACTATTTTGCAAGCGTTGTGTTTCAGGAAGGGAAAAAGAAACTGCTCCTGTTTCTTTATGAAGATAGCTTCCCAAGACCCTCGTATGGTGAAGTACTTAAAATGTATGTGAAGTGGCAGAGGTAGTGTACAGAAATAAGTACAGATGTTTCAGCTGCTTTAAATCGTCTGAATCTGAAATAAAGGGCTAAAGTTAAACTTCCTAAGATGTCTTCCCATTCTAATGGTAACATACTTTGTCACCCAGTCATCTTTTGCTTAATTATTCAATGTAAGCTGAGGAGAGAGGAAATCTGATGGCCAACTTAAGGGGGAAGGTGGGGGTGTTTGGGCCTAGGCCGTAGTTATTCTTGGGTTCAGCCTACTGAAAAACCTGTCACGCTTCCTCCTAAAATCTGTTAAGGCAAACTTTGATGGCTGTGTTCCTTACACAGTGCTTAAGGAGATGGCACAGTGAGAGAGCAGGAAGAGTGAGTGCTTTAAGGATACCATTTGGCTTGAGTATCATATGTTAAGTCATCTTACAGGACTTTTTTTCTCGAGCTGGTTATTACTGACTGGAATGCTTCCTTAATGCTATTCTTTCGTTTAAAGACAAATATGTTCCTGGTTTCTAAGGCCAGCTTCTGTCAGCTATTCTGATGCTCCCTTTTTGCCTGTCAAGACTCCTCAAAAAACAGGTTTTGGAAACTCCATGAAATAAATCTGACTCGCTTAAAAAAAGAGTTTGCTTGTAGATCAAATGTCTTAAGAAACTGGAGAATGACTGATTCATCTGTCATGTACGTTCAGATCTTTTTTTTTCTTTCATCTTTCCCCTTTGAAGAGAGAAGAGGTGCTGCTTCAAGAAACTGCTTTTATATAGTATTTACTTATAGGAGATCCCACCTGCAGTTTCTTCAGCAGCTTTAGAAAAGCCAGGGGGTTGGTAAGGTAGTATCAGCTTGGGAGCTGTGTACAGTGAAGTCTGATGAAGAATAATCTCTTTCAGTTACGGATTTTGGGTTTTGTCTCTGCAGATCACAAAACTCGTAAAGAACTACAGGTCACATTCTGCATTGCTTGCCTTGCCATCTAAATTGTTTTATCATAAGGAGCTAGAAGTTTGTGCAGACACTTCAGTAGTGACTTCTTTGTCGCACTGGGGGAAACTGCCCAGGAAGGGATTTCCATTAATTTTTCATGGAATAAGGGTAAGTAAAATGTTCATGTAGTGAAAGTATGAATAAGGAGGCCTGATAGAAGCTTGCTGATGTTGTACATGAGTTAAAAGATACAAAAAAAAGAATAACTTTCTTTTTGCAAGTAATGTGAGTTGCTGACTATCTGGTTTTAGAAACAACTGCTAAGGTCGTATGTTTGCTAAGAACTTGAGCAGCTGGCCGTTCAAGTGTATTGTGGAGACATTTTGATCAAAAACTTAGCACATTGACCAAGATGGAGCTGAGGGCAGCTGCCTTTAGATTGCTTTTGATGAGAGTTGGCTACATTAGAATAAATAGAAGCTGCTAAAATCAGAGGATTATTAAGGTTTAAGTAACAAGGGGTAAAAAAAAGACAGTACTTGGTAAAAAAAGGTTTTCTTCAGTCTTCCAAGAAGTTAGTAAAAAGTGATAATATCCACTGCTGGGAGAGACCCCCTTTTGAACATTTCCACCTTGTGCAAAAGCAAGGTATCATCTCACCAACACATGTAATTCTGAGTAGAGATTGAACTCCTTTGTTACACACTTAAAGTACTGTTGTCATATAAATTCTTCTGCTTAAAAAAAGGAGAAAATATAAGGTGTTACGTGATCCTTTTTCATTGAAAGGGTGTGTAGCAAAGAAGAGAAACTGTATATAAAATTACTTTCTTTGCATTTGGGATGTATAAAGAATAATCTATGAATAAATATGTAATGACTTCTGCACCCGGTATTCATCATCTCTTTGCCTTTCCCCTAATACAGGGCAGTGAAATGCGTGAAGGTCACAGCCCTTCGTGGTTTAATGCAACTGAAGCAGTTCAAGTGATGCAGTACTGTTGCCACCTTGCTAAAAATGAAAACATTGCCGTGTCAGTGACTGATATTGGAGTGATTGCACCGTATCATAAACAGGTACAGCTAATGGCTGAGAACTTTGAAGGTCTAAGAACTCTGTAGTTGGTGTAGTTCACCTTGTGGTTTTATGTAGTGGCTGTGGCTTGTTAAAGCAGGGAGATGTATCTCAAAACTTCACTGTTTTGTGTTGTGTTATACCGCGTACCATCAGTGGTTAGTGATGTTTCCACTGAAATCTAAACCTAGAGGAAGACAGTAGTAATAGCGTTCTACTTGGTTTAGTTTTAAAAATCAGGAAATTATTATGGAGAGATCTCCTTGCAGTTTTGAAGAGAGGCAGATTTTTCAGTTATTGGGAACAGAGTCCAAGTCAAGAATTTACGATCCAACAGCTGGAACCGCAGTCTGATTCTGTCACTCTCTGAGCTGAGGAGTGGAACAAAAGGGAAACGTAGTCAAGTAGGTCACATGTCACCTTATTACAGCTTTGAGGAAACTAGAGGAATTGAGACTTGTTAGCTGTCCTATAGGCAGGCTTGAAGTTTGCGCTGCTATTTAAACCCGGAGAGAATGCCGAATGTCAACTTCAAATGCTGTATATTGAAGTCTGTTGAGTATGTGAAACCTGGTTTCATTTTTAAAAGAAAATGAAATCTCCTTTCACTTCCCAAGGGTGCTCCAGACTGCGTTCATATTGTTTTTCTTGACGTTCCCATTCCAGTATTTATGGCCTCGCATGCCTGGATCTGGGGAAACACTGAGGTGTGTGGGAAAAGACCAATGCCCATTTCAAGAAATCTCACTTGCAAATTAGAGCTCTGCCTGTACTGGTCCTACTGGTCAGGTGTGTGCACCTGCCCGTGTTTACAGTTCCTATGTGGTTTTGAAATATTTATAAATAGTATCGATGTCACTGAACTTCCCATACTCCCTAAAACATTTCACATCATTTAATACAGTTATGTCCTTCATCTGCCAAAGACGCAAGACACAGAATAGCAACGTCTGCTTCCAGAAAGTTACCTTGTATTGCAGGAACACTGAAGAGAAAGTTGTCATTGTTTAGCCAGGCACGATTGGTTGGTAAAATTCTTGGAGTGCTTAAGGTATAGTCTCCAAGCTTTTAATAGATGGTAGCCTACTCATCCCACACGTACCAGCATTCCAGTGCATGAGATTCCTTCTTCTGTTTACCTTTGGGGGAGGATACTTCAGGTAACATCTCATCTCTGCCTTTCACTCTGTGCAACGCAGCTGGCAAGCAAAAGTGGAATTTCTGCACAGTCTTCTTGAGGGGCTGGGGGAAGCTGCTTGCCCATCCACTCTGTGGTAAGCATTGGTTTAGATAAAATGCACACTGGAAGAAGAGGGTTTATGGATCTAAATTGTTCTTCTCATTAAAAACTGGATTATTAAAAATCTGCCAGTAGTGAGGACTTCATCTTCAAAGTTGTGTAGTAAATGTGATTGTAGTAAATGTGATACTTCTCAGCAATAGTTACTCTTACTTTAAAACCTTAGAGTGATGATGGTTGTAGGCATTCCTTAAGACATCTCAGTGTTAAATTGCATACTTGTAGTATGTTTTCAGTTTTGAATTAATCCACTCTCAAATATAAAAATTAATTCTTTGAAACACTTTTTTTAGGTGGAAAAAATTAGATTTCTTCTGAGAAGTATTGATTTAGCAGATATTAAAGTGGGCACAGTAGAAGAGTTTCAAGGGCAGGAGTACATGGTTGTCATCTTATCAACAGTATGTATATTTGTTATGGTCCTGGGGAGAGGTTTTTTGTACGTGTAGGTTTCCTTTTTGATATAGGCCTTGTAGAAATAAAAAATTGAAAGGTATATTTATGTCAAACTGTCACAGTATTTGAAAATGGAGCTTATTTTTAAGTATGCTTAATGATACATGGCCGATGACTTGCCAGGTACCAGTGGTGACTGTGCCTAGAAGCTGAATACTCTTTATCACAGTTTATCTATTTAGCACTGGTAGAAAAACTTGATAGTCTTTCATGGTGCAATTGATAGTGCACTTCCAGTGCTGTGCTGGTTATGTTATAGGGATGTGGATAAAGGTCTTTTCTAGGTACTGGCTTTTTGAAACCAAAGATACCAAATGCCTTGGAGAAAGGGTCTGGGGGCAGGGGGGGTTGTGAGGAGGAATTCACATTGTGCTTTTTGCTTCAGCAGTACACTAGTCACAGGCCATCATTTTAACAGTACATCACCTCCTTAATTCAGAGTGGGTTGTGGCTGACTACATCTTGTGAGTATGAAGGTAAGGGGATAAGCTGCATTGCTAGAGATTTTTAGCTAACCATGAAAATGCCAAAGTGTTGAGTTTCCCTCTTTGCAATAAATGGGTCTTTCAGGAAGTGTGGGAAGATGCCGGTGTTTAGGAAGATGATGTTTGTGGATTTGGGTGGAACACACCCCTTGCCCTTGACAAAAGGGGAGAGAGAGAGTTGTGTCCTAGAGTACAGGGAGGGAGTTGCTGTTACTATTTGGAAGCTGTCAGCCCTTTTCTCTCACCCTCTTTCACAAACTTGATGACCAATATGCTTCAGCAGATGTCTTTTTCCGGAAAGGTCTTAGTGCATGTTAACTGCCAAGGAGACAAAGATGTAGCCCCAATTTTCAGGCATTTGACTGGAGTATGGAAATCTTACCTGTAGCAGCTGAGACATCAGGCCTCAGAAGACTCCGAGGTTAAATTCAGGGGTAAACCAGTTCCCTCTCTAAATGCCAGATACTACTTCATTGCATGCACACATCCCTGGTATTTGAATTCACACGAAAGCCCCATAAAGGGAAAAACTACAGCAGCTTCTTCACGTCCCACTTTTCTGTCCTTTGTCTTCTCAGGCACGTAGGATTGTTGACTGGGGCTGTTGACAGGGCACTCTTCTTTGTGCTTCTAAGGAAAAATCAGTGTGGAGTCAAGAAGCGTAAGCAGCAGCTGATGAGACAGCTGATAGCTACTGAGGCTTTTTGCAGATGGCATCTTACAATTAGAATGTGTAATACCAATCCTCTGTCTTGAGACAACATCCATCAAATACACACTCTTGTAGGCACGCTCAACTCCTAGACAGGAGTAAAAATCTGTGCTGCATCAGTGGAAAAAATAGTTGGGAAACTTTAGAGAAAGGCTAATTTAATACTTGGAACATCAGCACGTGATACCTGCTCAGCATACGTGACTGTGCTTGAGGGTTTAGACATTCTTTTGGTGGGCCCTATGGACCCTTCACAGCTGTATTTCTACAGCGTGGAATTCAGTTCAACATACAAAAAAAAGAAAATCTGCATATGCTTGCTTTTTTTCCAACCAGTAGTGTGGTTTTGGTTTAGTAAGTCTCAAAGTAAGAGATTTAACTGTTTGGAAAGTGGATTTCCTGAGGTGTTTGTGACCCAGGATGCCTCAAGGACTGTTCAAGAATGTACAGTACAGGCAGAGCCTGCGTAAGTCTGCGTAATGGCATGGAAGGCAAACTGATGGCAAGAGGAAGTATAGACCAGGAATGTGTCACTAAAGATGTGACCAGTTCTGGACTGCTTTTACCAGGAGTACGTAGGGATTCTAGGAGAGAGGAGGATAAAACGGTTGTGTAACCGACCAAAGCACTGGAAGGTCAGGTGAATGCAGGGGTGGAGGAAGAGGTATTTTTGAGAGGTTCTTTTGTGCCTGGGGGAAGAGTTTTGGGAATTTCCATGCTTGTTTTTCTTTCCTGGGGGCTGTGGTACTCTGGTTACTTTCTTTTCTGCATCACGCCATAGCTTTTCAATCAGCATTGTATCTCTATCGTAAAGTAGTTCTAAGTGTGTACTATGCTTCTATTTATAACAGCTTAGTATTTAGGTCTTTTTTTTTTTTCTTTTTCCTTTTTAGCAAAGATGGATTCAATTACAGATGAAAGAGAGGGGAAATTCATTGAGCAATAGTTACTGCAACTAGTGTCTTCAGCCCTTTTTTCTAAGCTCGGTCAAAGCACACTGCTGGAGAAGGCTTGCAGAAAAACACACTGTGAATTGTCATTCAGCTCTAGGAATTAGAATACCAGCAGTTCCAGCATTTCTGCTACTGCAAGGATAAAATCACTGGTTTTTAGGAAGCACTTTTGGTATCTTATGTTTCAAAGGAAGTTGCACTTGCAGCCTGTCAGGGACCTTCTGGGGGAAAGCCAGTGGTGGGAAACAACAAGTTAGCTGAAATATGGATTATGAAACTAACTTGAGCATTGCTGCTACTGAGCTGTGGATTGCTGCAGTGAACAGTTATGTTAAAGATACATTATGGCTCGGTAAGGTGCTTTCTTGTTATTCTGCTGCTAAAATTATCCATGACTCATTTCAGGTGCGATCTCATGAAGGCTCATTTGGTGATGACAAATACTGTTTGGGCTTCCTCTCCAACCCGAAGAGATTTAATGTAGCAATTACTAGAGCAAAAGCTTTGCTGATTGTTGTAGGAAATCCTCACGTTATCGTGAAGGTAAGTTTTGGGTTTGTATGTTTTGAGTTGCACGTGGTATTTGCCACAGTACGTGAAGGATCTGGGGAGTGAATCTGATGTGAAGGATCATCAGGTTATGCTAAGACTTTCTGGATAAGAAGGAAAGCAGTATTCCAGAAATGGTCTGAATAGAAAATTCAGTCTCCCCACTCCTATATGCAACAAATATCATTTACAACAGCTGTAGGTATCTTCCTTGCCTGTTAACAGTGTGTTTGCACCATTTGGAGAATACTGTTTCTGGAAAAGGTCCTACTAAAAATCCTGCATTCATGTGCCGTGTTAATTTGTTCAAAAATTCCCTTCACAGAGCAGCATCGTTTAAATAAAACACTAATCTTCTCTTGTAGGAACCCTGTTTTTGTGCTCTGTTAGAGTATAGTTTAAGGAATAGAGCTTATGTGGGCTGTGACCTGCCTTCGGAGCTGGAACACCTGCAGGAGTGAGTGGCTGCTCTTCACTTTTACCTCAGTAAAAAGCTGGTATCTTTTAAAAGATTGATAAATACAGCGACCTGTGGTGTCATGGTAGGATTTGACTTTGCATTCTTAAGTACTGTAAATGTAACAACAGGTAATGTAACCCGTATTAGCTCCCACCTCATAAGCAGAGTCTGAGCGCTAAATATTAAATAAGAGCTCTTGTTGACTTTGTTATTTTACATATCCCTAAATTATGCATTATGTATTTGATGACCGTTAGGATACTGGAGTTAGGAGGTGAAGGGGAAATCTTTAAGGTGACTATTGCAATTAAATTTGCTTGAAGATTGATTTAAATGTGTCCCTTCTAGTATCGTGTAATGTGTTGTTAAATTAGTATTATCTATGTTGTTAATGGAAAGGTAAGCAAAACTTTTGTCTTATTTCCTTTATTTGACAGGTCTGACTAGTTTTTCATCATTCAAGATGCATTCAGTCCACATCTGTTTTGAAACTAAGCATACTGCACAGATACTCAGTCCTGAACAAATCCAGTACCCTTTGCCCTCAGGGAAAGGCACATGTTCTAAAATGGTTGGAAGTTTCCCCAAAGAAGATTTTTAATACTTTTTCTTTCTTTCTTTCTTTTTTTTTTTTTTTTTTTTTTCTTTGTAAGAAGTAACGAAGTTGAAATCAGTATAAAACAGTAGTGGCAACTTACTTGCTTTTCTGTTTAAAATGTGCATGATTTTGTGTCTGCATAGAACAGTTTGCCTCAGTCTCTAACGGTGTGCCTGAATCCTCCAAGCTTCCGAAGGAAAAATACTGATGGACTCTTATGTTAGCTTTTCCTTATTCTATTTTTTACTTCAGCTTCTCAGTTTTCTTAGACTTTTATAGTGCCTCCTAAAAATGGACCGTGCTAGGAGAAATTGTGTTGTTGTAGTTTTGTTATGGGAATGTTACAGTAATAGATCCACGATGTGAGCTGGAATGATAGATTAGTATCTCCACTTGACTGATGTTGAGTGTCTTAAGCCAGTCTGTATGTCAGAACAATACCTCACATGGTGGCATAAAAAATTAAAAAGAAAATTAAAAATGTTTTGTGTGTGTCTAAATACACTGTAGTAAAAAAAGTATCTTGTATTATTTTGGAAAAATTAAAAATAGCTGAGTTATCGGTATTCCTACTGTCGGGTTCCTTTGGGCACTGTGCTGCCCCTTTAAACAGTGTTTCTCTTTCTTTCCTGTCCTCTCCGTGGCGAAGAAGTCTTCCCACACAACACTTCAGGAATGGGGGACAACCACCCGCTGTGTTCAGGAACTGGCAGTACAAAAAGATGACTTTGTGACAGAAGTATTTCAGATCGGACTGTAGCCTACGGAGAAACAAACGGAGAGGAAACAAAGATAGCAAGCTTTCGTTTGCTTCTTTGCTGTCTGCTCATATCACTTCCATTCCAGGTATGCACTGTACTTCTTTCCTCTGCAGTGCACGAGGTGTAGATACTGTCACTTGGGAACTGGCAAAGCCACGTGCTGCACAGTGCTGTGACACAGTGTGGAGAACCCAGAATTGCCTCTCGCCCAAACTGCACTGCGTGAGTGTATCCAGGCTGAGTCACGGCTGGATCTGAGCAGCACTCTGCAGACTGCACTGCCCAGCCTCTTTGCTGGGGTATTATGCTGCTTAAATTGCTTTCACTCGGGACAGGACAGAATAGATGGCTTGTGGTGTTGTTGGAAATACCATCACTGATGGCACTGTGCCAGTATTCTACATCAGACTCGGGAAGCTGTTTCACCAAGAACCTGCCCTCGTTGTTGCCTGTTGAAAGACCTCTTGCTTCAGGATTCTATTACAACAGACCCTGTCTCCCAAAGTGCTCTTAGACCTGCCACTGCTCAGACTCACTGCCAGCGTGCTCTCTTCAGAGAGCAGTAAAGAAGTGAGCATGGAGATGGATGACACTATTGAAAGTTATAATCCAGAACTTCTGATCAGTATTTCCTTGATTTTTGCATAGCAAAGTAGCAGATGATTGATTATATTGTGATAGTTAATAGCTACAAGTTAATAACCTTTTAATTATAGCAGTTTGCATGTTGACATCAGTTTCTACAAAGATAAAAATACTGCTTGACTTATTTTGAACATTGTGCTTTTATTACTCAGCAGAAGTGAAATGATAAATGCCTGTTATCATACATGGTTCTAGAAGACTTCTTAGTTTAAAGGGCAAGTACACACTTTCGAGGGAAGAATAAAAATCTTTCATCTACCAACTAGGTTTTGCCAGTAGAAAAACTCTTTTCAGTGCTAACTGTTCTTACTGTAACTCATATCCTTCCTTCACCGTTTAAATGTGGAAACCTTTTCCCTGAGTTATTAAAAATAGCCTCTGACAAAACTGTGCTTCCAGAGGAGGGTTTGTCCCTCCCTGAGCTGGCTGCACAAAGGCAGCTTGCTCTCTCTTTATGTTGAAGAATGGGGAGGAGGGGGATTTCTGTTCCTGTTTCTATTGTTATGCATCTACACTACACTTTTGTTTTATAACCCTTTCACCTCACCCTTTGTGCAGCTGCTTATTAATGACTGAGAAGCTGTTCTATGTGATATGAAACAGCTTTCTCTTCTCCTCTCACAATGTTTCTTTCTGCCTACTCAGCTGCTACTGAAAACCTTGTTTGAAGAGAGACCTGCCCACTGGAATTGTACAGGATTAAACAGTGTTTGCAACTTCAGAACAGTTTCTTCCGTCAGCTCGATGTGCAGACAGAGCCGGGTGTTCCAGAGGTGTTAGTTTCAATATTCTAGTCATCTCTTCCATGAAGACATATGGCCTGATGAGCTGCAGTGAGGAAAAAGGGAGAAAGCAGTTTAAGTTCTCACTGTTGCTGAAAATCATCTTTCATTTTTACCATGTCAAAAATTCACAGAAGTTTATTTGGGGATATGCAGGGGAAAAAAAAAAAAACCTGCTACAGTGGCTGATCAATGACAGAGCCAGTTGAGAGTCAGTCTCTTCCTTTTAGAGACAGTTGAACTAAATCTTACTTTGCATGAAAAACATCTTCCAGTTACTCAGTTTTGTTTAGAGGAACAGTTTAAAAAAAAAAAAAAAACCAACCAAAAAAACCACCTCTTCTCATGGCTGTTTCTGACTGATAAATTCCTTGCCCTAGTAAGAAATTGCAAAAGCCAGGCGGATGGCTTCCACCCTGTCTTGAGGAGCATGCCAGAAGTGCATCAAGTCAGAGAACACAGGAACACTTTTGCAAATATCTTTTTCCCTGCTTCCCTTCAACTACTGTATCAGACAGTGCGGTCTTAAGAGAAGCAGGAGACTGCCACAGAGGGAGTCTGTAAAGCAGACGATTCCTGCACCATTTAACATGAGCAGTTAGGAGTTGAAATTTTAAAAATACCTTTGAAAGACCAGTCCAGGGGCTACTGGAGAAGTCAGTCCAGGGGCTACTGGAAAAGCCCAGAGGTTTCCTTGCCAGAATCAAAGCCTGTAGTACTCAACTGCCTGCTGAACAGGTTCTTGTTTTCTCACTAGCAAGGGTCTGAGAACTGTGTTCTGCGTTGTAGTGTTTTCAACCTTACAGTTGTCCCAACAGCTGAGTTCTGCCCCATGGCAGCAGAAGTTCCCTAAGTGGATGGTCTTTGCCTTTTGAAAGAAGTACCTTAATGTGTCGGTGGCTGCATTTCAATCACAAGTCAAAGAAAAAGTCCACGCTTTTAACAGCATTTTAGAAGATGAATGCTTTATTAGAGTGGCCATCCCTCATTTTGCTTATTGTAGTCTTCTACTGACTATTTCTAACATTTTTAAGTTCCTTTAAATTGCTGTTGTTCATCTGTCTGTACTGGTGCAGTGTAGGGTCAGGTCACACTGAATCACGGACTGATGCAGGAGCTGCTGGGCAAGTATTTTTATGTCTTTTTTTTTTTTCATACCAGAAGTTTTGACTGCACTTTTATTAGATAAAGTTACATCTCTACCAGCTACATATCAACATTTTGAAGGTCAAACAGGGGGCCTCTGACCTGAGCCTCCCAGCTCACTAGTCCTAGACACATGTAACTGGATGCTGCCCAGGGCCAGGCTTCACAGATACACTGTGTGTGTTTTCCAGAGGGGTGGATGGGAGCCCTGTTAATCCTTCCTATCTTTTATCCTCCTGAACATGGTCAGGCAACACCTGAAGGGGGGAAAAAAAATAAGGTGGTATCTACAACCTGTATTCAACACCCTGTGTGATTGTGTAGCTTCTGCAGAGTCCATTTGCTAGTAAGGACATGAGATCAATAGGGAAGAGAGGGTGCAGGCAACTGCACCCAAGATTTACTGTCTTCTGCCACCTTGGTTTGACAATGTTAGGGAAGTTAAGTATGCTTTTTTCCTTTAAATAAAATAGCTTCAAGGTATCAGGGAGCATTGTGCTGCACATTCTGGAGCTCAGATACCAGAATAATGAGTATTCGAAATGTTAATAAGAAACAGATTCTTTTAAAAATCAATATTGGTTTTTGGCAACTAAGAAAATAGAACGTTGACATTCATTTGCAGATGCAGAAACAATTCATCTCAGTTTTACCCAGCTTGTTAGAATTTATATACTCTCATTATTTAAACAGTAGATTTATTCTTTTATATATATAGTAATAGTAAGGAAAATGCCCTAAGTCTCTAAGCTGTGGGGAAGGGTGTTCTTCCAGCACATGGTGAAGAGCTGGAGTATAAAATAATCTTTTCAAACTGCTTAAATTCCCTTACGGCTTTAAGTGTCGTTACATTTCAGTATCTCTTTAAAGATATTTCAGTACCAGCTTCTTGAGAATTGCTCTACAAGAGCAAAAGGAAACGTTTCCACCGCGGTGTCTCCCAGAAGTACACTAAGGGAGGAGGTGATGTGCTGTAGAAGGACAGAAGTCATACTATGGACCGTGGAGTGAACAACTGGATGTAAGTGGAGGACAAAATGCTTTTAAAATACTCAGGTTGGAAAGGCTTGAAATTTGTTCAGAAAGCACAAACGAATACTTCTAGGTATCAATGGTTCTGTTAAGGAATACTAAGGCAGAAAAAAGAGGAGCCAGAAGAAACTGTAGGTAATGAAAGAATATATCAACAAAAGGGAAAATGGGGAAACAAACCAAAAAAAAACCCACAAGACTTACTCCCTTTTCTAACCTTTACTTGTTTCTCTTTAATGCTCTTCATATATGACTTCTCTTCCTCTTGGCTAACTGGAAGGTGCAGATGGAAGTGCTGGGACAGAACAGAAGATTCCTCTCTCTCATCTGGTGCATACAGAGCTAGTTGGTGATGTAAATGTGTGAGAGTTTTGCTTCATCTAGACTGGCCAGGCTGTCTCTCTAGCTGGTGGAGAGAAATTACTCTGGAAGGTGGTATTCTAGGCACATTTTAGGACACATCCTATAATATGTCTAGAATATGGAAAGGGTCTGTCCCTTTGCAGTAACTGGAGAGGGAGCCCAGAAACTGAGACAAGCTCCGTTCTGGGTAACTGAAGCAAGGTGAGGGGGAGCCAGTCCTTGCTGCTTGCATCCTGTTCCTGGAAGCCTGGGAGACAGCCCTTCTCCTGTCAGTTAATGCAAAGCAGTGTAGCTGAGAGGGAATATGACAGTGTTTGGGAAAATGATGGAACTGGAATGACTTCTTTATTCTCTTGCTGATAAAGTAAAAGCTGGTGATTTAGAGGTAAACTGATTTGTATCTATGGAGTGCAGTAGCACAAAATTAAATGCTTCAGTGATCAATACTGAAAAGCTGCATTAGTGAAGGAGTAATTCTGAGCCATGATAACAGACCTCAGTACATCATCCTGTGAGGAGGTACGTTAACGTGAGGTGCTATATGCAACTGACACCAAATTAGTCCCCCAAGTGATCTCATAGAGAGTAAAATAAGGCCTATTTAAGTACAGTCTTACTAGGTTTATGATTAAACTTTGTTTTCCAAAAGTCTAGTGCCAAAGACTTTGGTTTATTGATAAATGGGGAGAACTGTTCATTATGGCAGCACTCCTTCAAATAACAACACCCACACTAGAACTCCAAGAGTTGGGTCACTTCAAAAGGAATGAGCAGTTAACAGTGTTTGTGACACAAAATAAACGTGGTAGTTCAGCAGTTGTTCAAATAGATATCTTTCCTAATGGGAAATAACATTCCCGTATACAGAGTTCCTGGAAAGAACTTGGGTCCTTTTTCCTTTGCTTTTGATACATTTCAATTTGATCAAATTCAGTTACAGTCTGGATGGGAAATAACCGCTGCTTTTCTTTTTACCCCTTGGAGAATACACAGTGGAAATGATAAAAGTATGTAAATGCTTTGGTTCATGGTTCACTCCTTGTAGTTCTTCCAGAGGGGAAGAAGTGCATCCAAATCATATTAAAATTAAGGGAAGGTGCAAAGCAGTGGAAATTCAGAGATGGCCGAGATAAATAATGGAGACGAGTAACAGAGAAATCTTTCATGTGCACTCAAGGGGAGAAAAAAATGAGGCTACGGTGGGTGTTTGGCAGTAGCGCTGAATCTGCACGTGGTATCTGGAGGGGCAGCTGATGCTATTGTAGCTGGTGGCTGAGGGAGCTGGGCAGGTAGTTCTTGGCTTCTCTGTTCTTTGCTAAGACCATACAGGTGATAATGCGGGGAGGGGGAGGTCCATGAAACTTATCCTGTGTGTCAGGTTTTAACACGCTTGATTAAGTGACACACAGTAAGGATAGGATCCAGAAAACCGCTTTGCTTCAATAAAAGCTGGGATATTTGGCTGCTTTTCCATGAATAAAAAGCTCTCCCTTAGTGCACCTTTTAGTACAGTGAAGCTTAGCAGAAGTGTGTGTTTTTGCAAGAGGTCTGTGCGTTCCTAATAGTATATCTGAAAGGCAGCAAAACGTGTCCCTGTATGAATACCAGGAGGATGATCCCGATCAGCCTGGCTGGTGATGGCTATCACAACATTTGAGTGTGTCAAGAGGGTTCATAGCAACCAGAAGTGCAGCCCTGCTGAGGTAAGGGGCAAACGGGAGGCAGGCTCATCCCTACTAGCGAGACTTTTTAAGCACCCCTGTTGCCTATAAAACAAATATGAGCTCCAAAGGAAAAGTCCTAATGCTCCAACCTTTGTTATTTCAGGTGGCTCTCTTCAGCAGGGTGGACCTGGGAAGAGGTGTGTGCCCTCAGGGTGAGGGAGGGTGGCCAGGTGGCAGCCCACACCACAGCCCCATGGAGCAGGTACCGCTGCATTTAAGAACCTGCCCTCGGCACAGAGCGGGTGCCCAGGCCAGCTGGGGCAGAGAGGAGCAGCACCCGTACAAAGCCCCAGCAGCAGGGGGGATTGAGAGAAGAAGCACAGAAATATTCATAGTGTCAGCTCTTAGACGTACGCTGAAAATATTTCTGGGGAAGTCAAGGGCCTTGTGGTGGTTTCCATTCTGCTGCCAACAGCCATGTCCTAGGGCACTGAAGAGGATAAGATAGCAAGGACAGAAGGGTAGTGAAAAATCTCCCTTTTGGCTTCCCTTAAATTAATAAGCAAACAGCACAGATGGGCTAAGCGAGGCAGAAGAAGAAAGGCAGCATAAACATTCCTTGTAGAGTGCCTAAAATGAAGACATTCTTTGTGTGAAACAAGGCAGTGACCAAAAAGAATTTTCACCTCTATTGTTTCTGTTTTGGGGAGAGCTCTCTTCAGGCTGTTTAGGTCTTGCTACAGAAAGGAATGGTAACTGTCAGCCCTGTAACCCTCCAGCTGTGTATGTCCATCCTTGAAAGAGCATGCTGGTTTTCGTAGGTGCTCTACCTCTGCCACCAGCCCAGCAGCCTGTGCTGGCAGGGGCAGGCGAGTCAGCACGAGCTGTACCACCATCGTGCCAGCGGCTGATGCAATTCATTTGACCCATCCAAATTTCCACAGCCTTGAGGTTATGCTGGAGTTGTCTGGCTTAAGACTTGATGTTTGCCAACTGTGGCAATTTTTAACTGCAGCCCCAAGAAAACACTAATAATAGGCTAGTAAATAGCGTGCAATTAACTTTCTCAGGCTTTTCATTAGTTTTACTTAGGCTACCACCTATTTTTAAAAGCAACTTGTTTGCCAGGCTTCGGTCGGATTTCTTCACCCAGTAGAAGACTACCAAGCTTTTATTTTAAGTGTGTTGTACTAGGGGCCACTAACTAGGTAGTAAGTCATCCCAAACACATTCCAGGTGAACGTTACCATCTCATCTGCACTGAAAATGGGAACTGCAGTATTAACTTTTCGTGCTCCAGCATGTCCTGGAATTGTCTTAAGAATGGTTGCGTGCTATAAGCATTTGTGGCCTGTATATGAACTTCATTTGTGTGCAGAGCCCTCGCTAACACCACAGAAAAATCTAGCAAGAGAAAATGTAAAGAACAGGTTTTCTTCAGAAGTGACTCATTGCAGAATTACACAGGGAAAGAAACAGATCACCAAAAAAAAAAAAAGGCGGATTTAGTTTTTACATAATTTATTAATAGTAGAAATAAAAATAAATTCATTACAGGCAGATTAATGTTGTAGTTTATAAACTGCTATGTAATGATGTATGGATCATCTGGCTCATAGCTCATAAGTTTCAGTAATGTCTGGTGCATGCAGGTGACTCACGGGGGGGAGTTGTAAATGCCACCCAGCCTCGCATCGCCTTAAGGCCCTTATCTATCTGCAGACAACCCACCAAGAGCTGAGTAGAAAGCTCAGCCCTGAGTTGTCCCTGGGTCACAGACCAAACAGGGCAGTGCTGCCTGACACCTGAGCTGAGCCTTGAATCCCCTCAACAGATAATATGCCACAAGTCTCAATCCAGACCACTATCCAGTTGCCTGAGAAAGTGAGATAAAGAAAACCTGGATGGTTTCAGTGTCTGTTTGAGTCACCAACTTCGTGTATCCAGATGGGATAATCCAGTCAGGCGCAGTCTTGTCCACAGTCACATAAATCGGGGTTTAAACCCTAAGGCTCAGGTTAGGAATTGGGAGTCTCCTCTCCATCGCTACATCTCACCTGTATGGAGACCTTGAGACCCTTCCCTCTTGATCAGGACATTGGCCAAGGTCACTTGTCTAGGATTGAGAACCCTTACCCAGAGGGGTTAAGTGAACATTGAGCATGCTGTAAATTTGCAAGCATGGGTGGTTAACTAACACACGTGTAATAGCCAGTTCCCTTCTTAGGTTGTTAAAGCAAGAATGAGACTATAAGGTGTACTAGTGCATTCTTCCCTTGTGAAAACCTGTGTTGGTGGTGTATTGGATCTCTGAGTGAAGTCCAAATAAAACGTTTGCTTGAGTCATGCAGTTCAACCTGTGAGTGAAGTCCAAATATCTCATTTGCTTGAACTTTGCATTCTAGTCTCTTCTCACCACAAATGGTTGTCCAGATTAAACTGCAGATCTGCCTGGGATTGAAGTTAACGTGATTTGGTGGGGACTCAAAAGCCAATTTTTATTGTTCTGCTGCCCACTTGTAGACATATCCTGAAATAAAATAAGTTAACTTTGTTTCCTCAGCATGAGAAGAAGTGTTAACAGTTCCAAGATAGCTTTCCTTCCTGGTTTTTGTTCTTGCCTCTGGTGTTTGCATCACTCTGTGTCTAACCAGGCAAGAGCAGAGTGGTACCTTTAGTCATAACATCCTGAGGAAGGACTGACACGGAATGAACATGAACTGGCCTTGCATACACCATACCTGAAGTAGTGAAGGGGCTGGTGACAGTGGTTTGAAGGGCATGTTAATGTGGTCCCAAACGTGTTCTTTTTATAAGTGTTTCAGACATTTAAGAGTCAATTATTCAAAGAACCATCTGGAAATCAACTCTTAGCTCACAGAGTAGGCATACTTCAAAAATCTCTTTAAGTCACTGGAGTCTTTTAAAAGTACATTCTCCTCTCTTCTGTTAGTCCCCAGTGAATCGAGCTCATTGTTATTTCCTACAAACTAAAATTATGTTTCAAAAATGTATATATTTCAGTCATTTCTTGTGCTCCTACTGTAAAAAGAATTTCATTTCAAACCATTTCAAGGTTTTTATACTGGGAGTTTTTGCACTGGACTCCTGGCTGGAAACCCGTAGCAAGTTGTACCTTATAATCTGCAAGCCTGAGGTAGCAGGTATCTGCATTCAGACAAAATCCCAAATAAAGTTTGTCAGTAAACCTTTGGCTGAATGACAGAACAGCTCTTTGAGGGATTATCTGAAGATAGGACCTAGGCACAAAGTAGTAACTTAACTCTTGTGAGCAGCACCATTGAAATTCAGGCATTTTCCCAGACAGTGCTGAGCACTCCATGCCTGAAGAATCATGTCTTTTAAGCTTGTGAGTAACCTCATGGACTTCACAGACTTTTTGAACATGCTTTGAGAAGCAAAGAGAAACTCTAGAACTATTTATTTCAAGAGTTTCAACTTCCTTTTTTTCCCACACCTCCCTTTAGGGGTGTATGGAGAAAGCCTCCCATCATGTGAGGAAGAGTCAGTCTCCTGGGAGTCTGGATGTAAATGGAAACAACTGATCATGTGTTGCAAGGGTGAACGAACCCACAACTTCCATGCAGCCAGACCTGTGGGGCTATTGGTTTATTTAACTCATTTGAAAGGTTGGAAACTGCAGAACCAGTGAGGAACATGAGAAATTAAATGATCCCAGTTGCCAGTCAAAGTTATCCCAGACATTAACATTTAAAAAATACCTGTGTCCTGCTTTCATCTGGAAAGCCCGAGGCCTTACGGAGCATTCTTGATGTTTTGAAAAACAACTGGTTTATGTAGTGCAGGTGCATACAGTGCAGGGCCTGTACAGGGGCTCTGTACAGGGCCATCAGCCACTCTCCACTGACTGCAAAGCAGTGGATCCCATTAAAGGCTCAGGAGGTAATATTTTTTTAATTGATTTCTTTTAAGAAAGCACATTGTCTTTACGTCGGTGCATATTTGCTTGCATTGGGGCTGAAAACCTTTAAATGATGGCCTTCGGTCAGGTACTCATCAAATCTTTCTCTCCTTTTGACAGAATATTACAGGTTAAATGTGAATTTCTGAACAGCTGCCTGCGCATTTGGTGGTAGATGTGTGCAGTGTAACGGTCCGTTAATGCCTGAGCTCTTCCATTAGCACGGACAGACTGAGGCAGGTTCCTCAGCAATCCTTACACCATCATCTGCGTCAGCAGTGCCTGGGGAGGCACCTACCTCCCTCTCCCTTGCAAAGTGAGAAATTCCTGCACGCTCTCTGCAGCCTCAGACTGATCAAATCTATTGCATTTAAAGAAGACTGCGTAGCCTGATGTAACTCCCAACTGCCAGCAGCTTCCTGCCATGTACTTCAGGCAGGGGTAGAGTCACTCCTGCTTTCCCCTGGGTGTGGCAAGGTTTCTTTACACAGGCACCTTGTTTCTTTCTTCGGGTAACAGTCAGATTTTTGCAGGTATAATCAGGATAACTGCCAAAAGATCATTGCCACTATGAATTCCTTTAATCATTTTTTGCCAGTTTCTTTTACTAATCAAAAAAGTGTATTTATATTACATTCAGATAAGAAAATATGCTATGATCTAATATTGCAAAGATTAATTTTGCTTCGGTGGCTTTAGGATCATGATGAACAAGCATAGCCCACAGATACTCAGCTGAATGCCTGAAAGGCAGATTGTCAGCAGCTTTTCTGCAGATACTATCCATCTTGCTTGGCCTATAGGCTTCTCCCATCAAATATCTGCTGTTGTCATTGTCGTATATCTAGCAGTTTGTGCATGGGCACAGAAGTTATTCGGATGCTGTAATTTTCTGTATTAAAAAGTTACCAAGTGCCTATTTAATATCTTAAAAATGCCTTCAAAAAGTCTTATCGCATCAAGTAATTATTTCAGAGTTTGTCAACCGAATTTGTAATTTTGCCCAAATGAATTTGATACGGTTTGTGTATTTCTGGGTTCCTGGTGTAACACCCGGTCTGCTCTTTGGCTCCTCAGCAAAATCCATCAGTTAGAAGAAGCTACAGAGACATTCCAGCATTGTGTAGAGCCTTTGGTTCCTGCCAGCAGAAAATACTATGTGATCTGATGTTAGCAGGGTTAGGAAGAAGCCCCATCCATTCCACAGCCTTCCTACTGGGCAGCATCTGCCCTTACCTTGTTGATTGGCATTCCTTATGATACTGCACACAGCGCGTTCTCTACAGTTTCTCCTCGGGGCAGACTGCGTGGCCTGTAGTTCCCCATGTCGTGGCAATCACCCATTTTAATTATGGGTTAAATGGTAGGGTTTTTCCAGACTAAACAGAACTTCTTCAGGGTTCAAGCAGTTATTTATGTTCAAAACTAATAAACTGTCTGCAGATTAACTGGTTCCCTTCATTTGGTGGGTTTTTTTTTTAACATGACTGGTTATTTTTTATTGAGCTCTAGTAGATAATAATGAAATATAAAGTATTTTCCCCTTAGTGAAATATATTCATTTTATCTTCCTGCTTCTTTCCAAAGAAAATGCTAATTTAGTGTAACTCCATTTTCTACATCAGGACTGACAGCTTCACCCTCCTGCCCGTATCTGATCTGTTTGGCCGTTAGCCTTTCATCTGTCCCAAGTTTATATAAGGAACTGTGCCACTTGTCTTTATCCCCACAAACAAGAGGGTTTGATCAGTAATTTCAGCTTATATCTTTAGGCATACTCTAGCTTCAGCAGTAGGGCTTTATGCCAAAGTCAGTATTTTATAAAATAAATTCAGCGTAATGGGAAATTATTCAACTGTTGATTTCGTATCAGAATTTTCATACCATAGAATCATTAGGGTTGGAAAGGACCTCTAGGATCATCGAGTCCAACCTTCATCCGAACATCTCTCTGTCCACTGGCCCATAGCCTCGAGTGCTACATCCACTCATCTTTCAAACACCTCCAGGGATGGCGACTCCACCACCTCCCTGGGCAGCCTGTTCCAGTGCCCAACCACTCTCTCAGTGACGAATTTCTTCCTAATCCACAACTTAAACCTCCCCTGTTGCAACTTGGGG
>JAAGNO010001545.1:22284-46863 GCA_033439905.1 Ceryle rudis | reverse complement strand
TGGGTGAGAAGTGCTGGTGTATAAAAATATATATATATATATATATATATGCAGTGGTATAGATTGAACTGAGAAGATTGAGCTAGGAAAATTCCACACAGCCCAAAGTAGAAAAGACATCTACTGGAGCACTGTTTCAGCTGCACAAACGGGACCATCAAAGCTGCAGCTTGATACAAAAAGTCTTTTCTTGATTTGCAATGAATGCAGGTGGCATTGACCCACTGATACGGGGCATGGTAGTTGATCATGCAAAACTGATGAAACAGGATCAACTGCTCATTGACGAGCTCCAGAACCACCTTTTTGAACAGACAGCCATCATGGGCCTGGACCTAGCAGCCCTGAACATGCAACGGGGAAGAGACCATGGCCTCCCAGGTAAGGAGACACAAGTCCACATGTCTTGTGAACTCTGCTGTTTATCGTAGTTCCACAAATGCACTAAGCATTTTCCATACCAGTGGGAATAAACGGCACCTTGATTTGAGGGCAAAGGGTGGATAGACAGCCGAGTTCAGGGAAGAAAAGGGCTCTGTATTATACAGATCTTTTTCTGAGGGATTTAAGACAAGGACAAAAGCCTTGGAAAGCAAAGGTGATGGTTGGGATAATGTAATAACAAGGGATAGCAGCAACAGTATTTCCAAGAGAGAGCACGTGGGGTATGGAAGGTACAGATTCAAGTAATCCAGTTCACCTTTCATGTGGGCTAGACAGACAATCTTTGTTCTTTGCTTGTGCTTTGTCCTTTGCCCATCAATGTTTATTTTGTGTCTTCAGACAACCCAGTGCTCTGAGCAGAATTGGCTTCCACCCTCAGGTGTGATTGCCCCCAGGTGCTGGAGAAGAACAGGTGCTTTTGGGTTCAGCACAACCAAATACTGCTCTTTTCTAGGACTTTTGTCCTAGAAATTTTGCTTTCCAAAAACTGCAAGGACTCCTGCATTCACCCTCAGCACTAGGTAGCTCTAACCAACCGGAGGTGGTGAAGCTGTAGTCATGTGCAAAGACAACCCAGATAGTTAGCTTAGTGTGTGCATGCAAAAATGGCCTTTGAAAACATGGCACTTGGTGTGACTGGCTTAGAAAATAGTGGTTTAGACAATTGTGTCTTCACCTCAGGTCCTTTTAATGCCTTGAGAAAATGAAGATGTTGCTTGTGGGCCAAAGGATCTGTTTAGCTCCTGAGCCTAAGCAGATGTCGGGGAGATGTGGGTCCTGATCTGCTGCTGCTCCTGCTTTTGTAGGTTACAATGCCTGGAGGCGCTTCTGTGGGCTCTCCCAGCCTCAAAACGCAGAGGAATTTTCTGAGGTGCTAGGCAATTCCAAACTGGCCAAGAAGTTCATGGAGTTGTACGGGACACCGGACAATATTGACCTCTGGATTGGGGCAGTCGCAGAGCCCTTCGTTCCCCAGGGCAGAGTTGGACCCCTCCTGGCCTGCATCATTGGCACCCAGTTCAGGAACCTGCGTGATGGGGACAGGTAGGCAGGTCTGAGACCAAACCTTCCCCATGGCATTTATTATGGGGAAAAATGCTGACATTTCACGCACCACACTAATTCAACCCATCTCCCACACATCAGGGAGTGCTCCCAGAAAGGTTCACACCTTAATTTTAACACAGTTGCCAGAGGACCTTTTTTTGCAGCCCATTCCCACAGACCCATGGTTGTGCTGAGGAACAGCAGCTCCAGGCCATGGGTGATTTGCAGTAGTCTTTGGTTGAGGTGACATTTGCTCTTGGGGTACAAAAGCAGAGGATCAGTCACTGCCTCCCATCAGCCTGGTGGTGCTGCCTGGAAGAGGCAGGTTCTCTTCACTGGCAGACGAGTGGCAGAATCCAGACCTCACCACACTTCCAAAGGGGTTGGTCTGCTGCCTGATGAATCAACGTGGATCTGAACAGACACTTAGCTCGATCAGATTCCCATCTTGGCATGTAACCAACAGCAAACATCTTCAAGGAGACTATAAGTTGCTTCTGAACATATCATTGCAGATTCTGGTGGGAGAAACCAGGAGTTTTCACCCTGCAGCAGTTGCAAGCACTGAGAAAAATCTCACTGTCATCGGTGATCTGTGACAATACTCGTGTTGAAAAGATACCCAGAGATGTGTTCAGGGTCAACAGTTATCCTGAGGACTTTGTTGACTGCCACGAGATCGACACGCTCAACCTCTCATCCTGGAAAGGTGAGCCTGAGAGCGGCACAGAAGGTCCACAGTTGTCTGTGGTTTGCCAAAAATAATCGGAGGCAGAGGTGCTGTTAGCCTAGTCTCCTTGCAACCCATCACTTTCATCATCCTTTACTAGCCTGCCTCTTCCTCTTCAACTAGACGGGAAAGCCCTGAAAATCTAGTCTGTTCTGGTTCTTGTGAGTATGTACTTCTCTAAATACCATATTCCAGGACAACTGGAGTCTTCACAGGAAGGGTGTCCATGAAGAAATCAATTAGAATTAGCCAACCCCCTCCAAATTCTTACTCTGCTGCTCCAAGCCCCTGCTCTCCCCTTGCCTGCTTTAATGCATTTCAAGGTATATCTGGAGCAGTTTTGACACTCTGTGGTCTGAGATGCCACTAGATTGACGTAGAGATTGTGATGTACCACAACCTGAAAGACAGTAAACCAGTGTCTTCATATAGGACATGTGGACACTGGCTGTGTCCTCCTACCAATATGCTTTTGCCGTGGGCTCTCCCAGTTGAAAATGATGTAAGGAGAAGAGAGATTTGCAGAAGATGGGTATAATCTCAGTAAAACGGACTGGGTTACATTTTTTTATTTCTGGCAGCACACTTACAGATGATCACAATACCTGGGGATCTCCTGCTGTCTGTAAGGCATGGATCACAAAGCATCTCTGTGCAGTCCCTATGTTGAGTTTGATTGATTGCGTATTTCAGAGAGATGCTGTTGTCTGAGAAAGACATTTGCACTTGTTGTAAATGGTGACTTCACCCCATTCTTTAGCAACTGAGTCCAGCTGATGCTTGCTTGCTCTCTAAACAATAGAGGTTTCCTCATTTCTTTTATTAACTTCATCTTACGGTCACTAGAATTTGCTGATCCACTTCCTGCGGCTCTTTTATCACCAGGCTGGGAGGAAGCTGAGCTGTGTTTGTGTAACCCAGAGACAGCAGAATCCCATGGTATTTAAAAAGCAATTACTACCCTTCAGCCTTTTCAAGTTCCAACAAATTGATCCAAAAGCAGTTGTCCAAAGGGCTGGCTGATGTTAGGTCACCAGAGGTACCTTTTGCCAAGGCTGGAAGCACCACGGTGTCTCAGGGGTACAAGGATGCGGGGGTGACCTGGTGCTCAGTTACCCATTCCAGTGACTATTTTGAGCTATGAAGTCAAATAAAGATGTGGGGAGAAATACTGCATCCTGCAAAGACATTCTGCCTCTAAAGAGCTTTTTCTGCTTCATTGACAGTTTCTAATCCTGCTCATCAGACTGATGTTAGATAATCATATTCGTGGCACTGAGCTACTCTTGGGAAACTGCTGCCTGTACATGGTGCTCAGCTGACTGCTGTCAACAGAACCTTGGCACGTGATTTCAAAGAGAGGAGCTCTAGACTACATCTACTGCTTTAATTGTGATTTTTATATCTTTCAGTTGTAAAAGCTTCCACTAGTGTAGGCCTTCAGATGGAAGGGTAATGACATTTTATTGTCTGTTGTCCTAAAAATGCTGTTCAGAGGTGTGCAAGACTTGACTAGGTGCTGAATGCTGTGTAGTATCAGACTCATTTAGCTTAGAAAAGACTTTTAAGATCACTGAGTCCATTTATGATTCTCTAAGGACACAATCAAGACAAAATCTTTACTTCCTATCCTGAACAGGTGTCAAATCTGGTGGCTGATGTGCTTGCAGTGCAAAAATCAAATTCCTTGTCCTTTGCAACTGCTCAGAAATGAGCAAGTTCATGTAATATTTATCAAAACATTCTTTATCTCCTCTTTGTTCTTCACAAGAGCATAAATGGTTTAGGCTGTGTCTAATCAGCAGGGAGATTTCAGTCATTGAAGACACTGGAGAACAGCAGCTGCAGCTTGAAGCTTAGAGATGCCTTTTATTTAAATCCTATAGAGACCCTGTGTGTGTGTTTGGGAGTGCGGGGCAGTACTAAAATACCCTGTGTGCACTCCTCTACATTTGGCATCAGTTCTGCTGTGCTGAACATACCCTGAACACCCTTTGGCTATGGTTCACAGCTAAACCTAGAAGCATGAAAAAGTAAACCACAAGCTGGTTGGTATGTAAACCACAAGTACTAGGAGTAAAAATTAATCGCCTGGCTGGGATGACCCCTCTCAAGATCCCATTAAGTAAATAAATACCAAACATGTAAAAATCATATTGTTTCCATCCTTCCTTGGCACAGCTGGGAGGGGAGGAGGAGCCTGGGAGCAAGAAGGAGGCAGCCTAAGGTAGAGACATGAGAGAAGCTTGTGGGTGGAGTAGGTGCCTTTCTGATAAGGACTGATGAAGGAGATGCCTGGTAAATTCCCCTGGCTACAGCGTCAGCAGATGTGCTTTGTCTGGGGGGGGTCTGCTAACAAGTTGTGCCCACCTCAACCCAGTGCCCCATGCTGCCTAACCATGGCCCTGGGGGGGGTGCTACAGGAGCCCCACTGAGCTGCCAGGACCCCAGGTGAGTGATGGAGCTTGGGGACCATGCTGCTTTGTGAGCCTCCAGGGCATGGGGAATGAGGAAAAGCTGTGGTGACCCTGGGATGAAGGCAAGCCATCATCCTCCAACACACAAAAGCCAGAGCAAAACCAGGCACTATTTAGGAATCAGAAGCTGCAGCTCCCAGAGTGTATTTGAGTTAAAAAATGTATAGGTTGTGTTAAGAATCAAGAGGCTATCAGGGCACAGCAAGGATGTTAAACACCACATTTCTGCTGTCCAGCTACCCACCATGTGTCTGTCCACGCAGATGGCACAGTTCTCTGGAAGGAATGTGGCACCCATTTCACCACCTCCACTTACAGGCTTTTCTTCCTCTGTGAGCGTTTTGCCTGTCTTTGGTATATCAAGGTTGCAATCCGTGGTTGTCTCTGCTGACAGACCTTCTTGTGGTTGCCAAATCCTCCCTCTCAGGTGCTACACACATGGATGGAGCTGGAAGATAGGATTGCTAATGGGAAGCCCCATTCGTCATTCCTGATATCCTCTGGTAGGTGGCCAGCATGGAGTCACGAACCTGCTCGGTGAGCCTGGGGACATCGTGTGGGCTCAGGCCAAGAGTCTCCACTTCTGGCAGGATCTGGATGATGCTTTTACCTGGAAGAGTGAGATATGAGATTCAGAGAGGGAGACAAAACTACATAAATGGCATAGAAGAGATAGCAGAGGGCTTGCTGCAAACCAGGGAACAAGACAGGAGCGAAGGGCAATGCTCTTTCACACACCAGCAGTGGTGCAGCAACCCAGCCACGTCCCAGATGCACACAGCAAAAACCCAAACCAGGCTTTTCCCATCCACAGAGATGGCAAAAATCATAAATACAGAAGCAAGTGAATCTCTCCCCAGACACCTCCAATGAATCAGTGTTCACAGTGGAAAGCACGCAGGGTCTGCCTAGATCACAACAAAGAGAATGAGAAGTCCATAATACAACACATCCAAACTGGCCATGCTCTGAGCTAGGAATACCAAATTCAGCAGAGTCCCTCCTTCCAGAAACATGCTGTGGGATGACAGAAATTGTGCCCAGGACTCTCTGCTTGGCCAAGGTATGCCATACTCCTCTTGGGAAGTGCCTAAGCAATGGACTAGTGCAAACAGGGGAGCTGTCATCATGCTCTTCTGCTCTTGTATCCCATGGCCCTTGCTCTAGCCAGTAGAGACAAGATGCTGCCTGCACAGACACCCACCTGAGGAGGTGGGGAATGTCTGTGTTGTTTTCTAACTCTCTTGCATGCCCTTACACGTGTGCTAGGAAATGAGACGCAAGCGTATTGCTAGCAGAGTTGTGCAAAGGAAGAAAAACAGATGCATGGAGAAGAGCTGCCCAAAAGAAGAGGATGTGCTCCCTCCATGCACATCTTACAGCCTGGTATCTTGGCAGCTGACCATGCTACACTTGGTCCTACAGAAAAAGCTGAGCGATGACAGGGCTGTGCTGAAAAGGTCTGTTGGGGTAGAACAGTCTTCCATCAAGCACCAGGCTTGCTCCACACATGAGTGTGCACACACTGGACACAGAGTTGGGCTTTCCAGAAGCTGATCAGCGTGCCCAGAGCCACTGTGGATGTGGTGAGCTGTCCGGGCCTGAGGATCAGCCTGCTCAATGGGCAGAAATCTTGGCCACGTGTAGCACATCTTCAGAATCAGCCCTGGCAAAACTTGCAGGTGGAAAAAATGACAAGATATGTGAGAAACTAACACCCAGACCCTTTTTTGCCCCAAGTCAGCCTCACCTGGTGTAAATCTCTTCTCTTTCCGGTTGTAGAAATTGTCATAGGAAGAGATCACCACGGGAATAATGGGAACCTGGAAGAGAGACAGTCTACAGCGATCTACCAATTTTCCCATTCCTCCCCCAAAATGGAACAGGTGTTCTTAGGTGAATTCTAAACCTTTCTGATAATTATCCCAGTCAGTTTCATCACAGACACTCAGAGAGTTATAGGGATGCTTAGACCATTTAACTGTATCACCCAATGTCCTCGCTGCTGGTTTTTGCATTTCCATCTCTATATTTAGGCCAATAATGCATTGAATGCCAAATTAGTACATAGAGGCCTGTTCATCAGAAACTCTCCTCCCCTCACCCCCTACCCTGCCCTGGGCAAGTCCAGGGCTCTTGTCAAGGTCCCCGACTTTTTTCCCAAGCTAAGTCATGAAGGTTTTCCACTTGTCCCCGCAGCAGCCCCCTCCTGTGTCACCTGCAAGCTCCTCATGGGCTCCTGGCTGTGTGCCCAATCCAGTGGGAAGCCAGGGACTAGGAGCCACATAGCCCTGGTTGCTGGTGGACCATGGTAGGCAAACTGCACCCCAAGGGGCCTGAGAGAGGTGGCTCTTACCTGGGCTTTCACAGCCAGATGGAAGGCTCCACGTTTGAATGGCAACATGGAGGCACCATGATTGCGAGTTCCTTCGGGGAAGACCAGGACACTGAACTGCAGGAGGGAGAAGACATTGAGAGATGGAGGGGCCCCCAGTTACTATGCTAAGCCACTACACAGACATAATTCCCTGCGACTGATCTGTCTGCTCCTGACCATGCAGAGACATCCTCTTCCTCCACTTCAAGCACTTTATGGACACAAAACACACTGAACCCACCAGAGATACTCCTACTCTCTTCTGCTCAGCTCCCAGCCCAAAGATCCCTTTCCAGCCTCATCAAGGTTCATTTTTTCCCGTGGCTCCTCATCAGAGTCCTCCCCACTCACATTTTCTTTGTGCAGGGAGTTCGCCACCTTGGTCAAGGTAGCGATAGACTCTTCCTTATTCTTGCGGTCAATGAAAATGAATCCTGAAAGCCAGCACGCTAGGCCAAAAGTGCCCATGTGTAGGACTTCCTTCTTTGCAATGGACACGCAGCGATTAGGTAATATCTCCATCATCACTGGAAGGGGAGAACAAGGACAGAACGAGTTTCCATCTGCACTGAGGTTTCCTCCAGTTTTTGGGCTCCAGCCCTCTGCTCTGGGAGATGCCATGCCTGCAGTACCCAGCCAGCTTCACAGAATCAGAAACATGTTGGGAAAAGGATTCTGGGGGTCTCCAGACCACCCACCCCCTTAGAGAAGGACTATTACCAATGCTGAATGAGAGCAGCCATGATGTGGCTGTGGTCAACTGACACTCTCACCCCCATTCTCTTGGAAAGGATGAAGCGGATTTAGCTTGAAAATACCTGTAATTCCCTAGAGAACCACCCTGCCTTGTGGTTAGCTGGTAATGGACTGTGTAGCAGCCACTCCTGCCGCTCTGCCTGGGGTACTTGGGATTTCGTACTACCCTCCCCTACAGACAACCGGTGCCAGGAGCAGGAGGCAGGATCACCACGTACACATAATATCAAGGGACGTCTGGTGATTCAACACGAGGACGAAAGGTTTCTTAGTCCTGAGGTTCTCCTTGCCTTTCACCACTAGCTTGAGACCAAAGATGTATTTGAGTGGCAGGAAGGACATGCTCAAAAACCTGAAAAAGGGGAGAGGACATTGATCAAAGAGATGATGAAATTGTCTAAAGGGACCAAACACCATTATTCCAAACCAGCCCACCTCACAGATTGCTCCTGCAGAGCATTCTGTTTCTCTGCAGACCCAGATTTGACCCATGGCTTGGAGAAAAGCAACTAGTACATCTCTTCAGCTCATCATTTCATCAGAGATGACAAATACACCCAGCAGGTTTGCTTCAAACCAGATCAGACCAATGGCCTAGCAACTCCAGCCACAGCAAGTCCATGGGTCAGCCAGATATTAGATAACACCCAAAATTCAGAGTGGACCTGTCTGTAGTCTGCTTCCCTCCCCACCTTGCTGGATGGTGACCGCAGGCTGCAACAAGCACACCTCCAACTCTGCTATTACCCAGGCAGTGCAAAGAGAGGTGATTTTGCCCCTAGGTGACATTAGACTGCAATTCTGGTTGCTATATTTTAACAGATGCTGGGAAAATAAAGAAAAGAATAAAAGGCACAAAAGTTGAGTACAGAAGAAACTTTCTTAAAGCAAAAGGCTGATGCTCAGTTAGGAGACAGGAACTCTCAGTGGAGTGTACAACGAGGTAGTACTCCTGCCTCTGCAGCACTCCGGGCTGCTGTAAGCACTATGCTGCTGCGTAGCACAGTCAGCTTCTAGCCCTCACTCAACCCACACCCCACGTTAGCAATGCCCACCACTGCTAACCACCGGTGGCCACCCAGCCGCACAGCCAGGTAAAGCCGGCAGCTCCTTGCAGAGGGGATGGGCAGCTCTGAAACTGCCAGACCTGGGGCACCGAGCTGCAGTTGCAGTGATGGGGACACCAGTGACCATGCAGGTGCCAGCACTGCACTGTGGAATTGTCTGCTTGTGCCTGTTCCAGTGAGCACTGGGTCAGAATGAAGTTGAGAAAGAGAAGAGCACTTGCAGAAACTTTCTCACCACAATTTAGAAAGGGAATCAGTCACATAGAGGAGGGAAATAGAGCCCTGAAGGCCAGATAGGCGAGGGTTAATAAACCACCAGATTATTTTACCTGTGCATTACCCAGTTTGTCAAATTTATGTCACTTTTTACATCCTTTCTTCCCATAATTCATTATTCTATCAACTCAGATTCAATACTGAAATCCACATCACTTCTCTGAATTACAGATCCTGACAGCTCTCTACACCAATATGCAACTAATTCCTCCCCACTGAAGCACAACTCCCAGGACCCTCCAAAACAGAGTGCAAGTTGACTCTATCAGTGCCCAGAGCAGAAAGAAGCCACAGACAACTTACTTCCCATTTTCCACGTTACGTCCACGAGGAATACTGATCATAATAACCAGAATGCATAGGGTGAAGACCCACAGCTTATAGAAGGTCATCTTGCAGAAGAATCTGAATGCAGGATTCACCTGGTAAAGGATTAGGAGCGCGATGAACAGAAAGGTGAATGGGTAGTGAAGGAGCAAAAGCTCCATCCTTCTCGCCCAAAGTTAACCAGAGGAGTTTTGCACAGAGTGGTAAATGAGTCACGAGCACTTGATGTTGTGGAGCAGAGTTTAAATTTCCTTGATCAGCTACATGTGGGTGGTGCAAGGCTGGAATGAGATTTGGGAGTGACTCGCTGCTTGGAGCTGAAGTAACTGTGGGAAGCTGGTTTAGCAAGGGAAATGGGAATAGTCCAAGGGCCCATAAAACCACATTGACTGTCACCTGCAATCTAAAGAGCAAGATCAAATCCCCAAGAATAGTAAAATGGACAAGCCTCAGTAATATTTCATGAAGAAACTCAGGAAAGGTGTGAAAATAAAGGCACTGCCTATGCCTCCTGGTCCCTTGGCTTAGCCAGGGACCCTTCTGCCTTTTGGAGTCGTTTCACAGAGCCTAGTCATGGTTCCTTTGTGCTTATCTAAGGTCTGATCCAGCCAACAGTTGCCTTCCTAACACCTATTAACCTTCTTAATATCTCATCAGTATCAATTTTGGCCTTTTGTGATTGGATAGAAGTTGCTTCGATGTGCATCTTATTCATCCTGACTTACCAGGAGAGAGCTTCCTAAAATGAAATGCCAGTGAAAGGCACACGGCTTTCAAATCAAGCCTGCTGTTGTCAGGGTCTTAATGCAAAAGGAACATCTTACACAGCTCTGCACAGGAAAACTCACCCAGAATGTCTAGTGACAGGGAAGTGTGCAAAGAACAACTCATCACAAACCGCCAAGAAGATTTTTAAGTCACTGATGGCAATTTTCAAATACTTTCATCAAGACTGTGAGGAAATGATGCTCCTGAAGTATACAGGGTACTAAGGTGGAGAAGGATGATGACTTACCCAAAGGAACACAGCAACCATAAAATACAGCTGATCTACAAGAACACAAAAGCCTGAACCTGAGAAAAAGACAGAAACATATTGCCAGCACAAATGGTAGTGTCCACATGGTCAAAACAAAGCTTAACCAGAGAAGGACCCACATAGCAGATTTATGAGTGTGAAGATCTGTTAGACCTCAGCATGGTCACCTGTGAGAGGAGTGGTTCTCCATGGCACCACCAAGCTGAGGAATAACCAGTGTGGACTGGACATCACTGAGCTGTTCCACACAGAAAGGTAACTCTGCACACTCAGAGCACTGAGGAGAGACACGCTTTCAAGAAGACATCAGATATGCAAGAGTTTGAAGCTGGGCTAATGGTTATTTGGGACTTTCAACAGCTGGTATGAGTATGGGAAAAGACATAAGGCGATAACAAAAATGTTGGCATTCCCAACTCACCATGGAGAGACAGTCAGCTCAGATCTAACAAAACATTTAGGCTCCAAACCCAGATGTTAATATCTTCAGCTATAATTTTCTTCTGTTGCAAGGATCCCCAGCACCTAGATCCATCACACTTCCATTACCAAAGCAGTCAGGTCTTGCCTAACCTGCAAGGCGTTTTCAGAAACTACAGCTCCAATGAAACTCCCACTTTCCAGACTGAATTAATCCATGCTCAGTTGACTCCCTTTTGCCCCTGGCTCTGGTTTCAGACCCTGGCTCAATTTAAATGAATCTTAGATAGAGAGAGGAGGGGCTTGCTCTTATCATGAGCTTTCATCATACAGCTTTAATGATTCTCCTACTCATCAACTCTACAAAGCCACACATTGGCCAGAAGAGAAAGACGGAGGAAGGGCAGGTGATCTAATCTAATGGGAAAAGGCTAAGAAAATTGTCTTGGTCATGGTAAGCAAGTGAAGGCTGAGAAGAGAAGGGACAACTGTCACTACAGCAACACGAGAGAGAGGGAAAAATTGCTTAAGTGAAAGATCACAATCGACTTCTAAATGCTAAAATAACTATTTCAGTACAGGATTGTGAAATGGGAGTGATTCCCACTAGAAACTGGTGGCACAAAGAGCTCCACTGAAACAGACTGGAGCAAACTATCCAAGGGCAAAGTGTTGGGAATGCTCAGTGCCAAAGATCACATCAGCCACTCAGTCATCAAAAGAGTGGTACTGAAGGGAACTCATCTAGTGCATGCAGTTACTACTCAGTTAAATAGAGGCATTACCATTGATATTAAAAACTTCAGAGGGATTCCAGGATAAATATGTTAGAAACAGGTCACCAAGACTGAGGAAACTGTATTTACTGTGCTCCAGCTGAGCTCCAGGCTGAATCCGAGAATCACTCCATTTTACAGGGCACAGATTACCTACTTATGAACGAAAAGATAGGTGGAAATTCTTGTAATGATAGGAGAAGAGTTCCTAACAAGAAAATGTGCCCTGACTCATGAAGATTTCTGTGGCATCCAGATACCCCTGACAGAAACATAACGCAACAGCTCAGAATAGCTTGTGATGTAGGACTTAGGTCCGTGGGGGTAGTACACAATGCAGCCAGGCAAACTGTGGGCTGGAAAACAAAACAGTTAATCACTGTAAATCACAGAAAAATTGAGGTGGGAAGGGACCCCTGGAGGTCTGCATTCCAACCAGCTACTCAGAGCAGGGTTAGCTCCAAACACAAATTAGCTTGCTCAAGGCCTTGACTAGGCAAGTTTGGAGAATCACCAAGGATGGAGAGCCCACTAGCTCTCTGGTCCCAAATCACACCACTATCACAGGGAATAATGCTTTTCGTTGTCTAATGGGAATTTCCCTTGTTGTAACCTGTGTGTATTACCTCTTATCCTTTCACTGTGTGCCTCTGAGAACCATTTGGCTTCATAGCTATTCATTAGGAAGATGAAGACTGAAATCACCCTCTCTCCCCTTCTCCACAATGAGCAAATCCAGCTTCCTTAGCCCTTCTTTGCACATCATGTGCTCCAGCCTGCTGGCCACCTTGGTCAGCCTCCACTCAAGTGAAATGTAGTCATCAATGGAAGAGGGTCCTGAGCAAGACAGACTCAGGGTGGAAATCCATTCTCAGAACTCAGACAGCTGGAGGAAGCTGCAGGTGGGAAAGAAAGTGAATGAGAGTCCCCAAAAAAGCTGGGAGATAGACCTGCATTTCTAAAACCAGCAGCAGAGGCTGAGCAGGGCGAACAATCCTATCCCAGCTCCTGCAAGCTGTGTTCCCTGTTGCAGTGGCTTCACTGACCACAGCAGGCATGCTCCAGCCCTACTGCAACAGCCCCCACCCTGCTGTACACGCATGTCATGGTTTGATTAGGCAGCTTGATCAAGTTGATAAGGTAGATTAAATTTTCTGAATTTCAGCCTTGTGCTTGGCTAAAATTGGAAAAATTGGTTCTCTATGCTTAGAGTGCACAGAAAGATCGTGGGTGATTTTGAGCTAGTCATTTCCTCTCCCCTGAGTTAATTTCTGAAGTCCAAAGGTAATGAAGGAGACCTCCTCTGTTGGCCAAGGGGCAGGTGTTAGACAACCAATGCTAGAAAACTAAAGCTAGAGAGACTGAGACATCCCCCTCTGTAGTCAGGCCTCTCACACCTATCCGATCTGTTGACTCCCTTGTAGCTCTCAGCACTGGGAACTTACCCAAGAACCAGTGGGCTTCAACCCACTGTAGGGATTGTTTGGGTGCTTGCAGCCTTCAGAGCATGTCCAGGCTCGTGTTTATCAGCCTACGTGCTCGGGGCATTACGCAGCCCCAGCACTGCCCCTCCACCCTGGCCAAGGGCTGGCACGAGTTAGTATCTGAGCCTCTTCTTCTCTCAGGGTCTCACAAAGACTCTTTCCATTTTGGAGGTGATAAGGAGAGAATTATTGTCAAGCATTTGTTGGAACCAGCAGTGACTGGGGAATATTTCATAGTGCTGGGTGACACAGGAGTATGGGTCAGAGGCTTCAGCAAGCCTTACCTTCTGCTGCTACAAATACATGGGTTCTTGAGTCAGATTTGTCCAGTATTCCCACAGAAAACCTACCACCATCCTCCACTCACCTGTGGTTACTGCACCTTTTACAAAGCACAAAGAACATTTTGGCCTCAGGTCAAAATTGCAATTTATTGATTGATAACAGTAACACAGCAGGCTACAGGGGAAGGAGAAAATGGTTTTGATCCATTTCAGGGAAAGATATAGAGGGGACAAAGCTGGAGTAAAACTAGATTAGCTTTTTCTTTCTTGTATGTTAAGATGGATCTTATCTTTGCCGGGACAGATCCCATTAGCTCCACAGCCCAGTGGTGAGTCACTCTGGCTCACGACAGGCTGCAGGAATAACTTGCGATGGATTTCTGTCATGCTAGAGGATGCCTGAGGCATTCTGGACTAAGAGCAAAAAACAATGAGAAAACAGCTTTCTTCCAGGTGGACAATTTCTTCATCCTGTATTCAAGCAAAACCTGAAAACAGGGCATTTTAAACCAGTCTATTTGGGGTGCCTGACAGCTATTTCTCCTTCACTCAAAAGCACTGTGAAATTAGCAGATTTTCTCTGGAAACTGAAGTACCTTTTGTAAACAACAACAACAAAATAATGGAGAGCAAGAATAAGCAATCATTCCAATGCCCCATCTCTTTCAATGCAGGTGGGGAACTTTGAAAGCAGAGTCCAAAACACATTTCTGACAGTAAAGCTTATGAAACACAGTGTGTGTGAAATTGCCCAAGACAGCAGCTGATTGGTTTGGGAGTCAGTCTCTGGATAACTCATTTTGCTTTGCTTTGTGATACTGAGCAATTTGCCCAGATCTGGGACGTTTTTTCATGAAGTTCTTTTATCACTGGACTCCATCTCACTGAAAAGGCTTCATGCAAAGGAAACTGAGCAAATGACAGCAGCCGTGCCCAAACACTTCAGGCAGTAAAAGCACAAACATGGTAAAAAATAATAATCTATCTCAGCAGCTTCCCAAGTCCGGATTTCTGGGGAATCCTCAATGCCCAGCGTTAGAAGTCACCAGATGCTTCTTCTACAGGACATAAAAAGCAATGTGTTAACAAAAGGGAAAAGGCTATCCCATAGCTTCCTCTTATCTTGTGGGATTTATTTCCACAGGTTAAGCTGAAAAAGAGGGACTGATAACTCTGATATTAGTCCTGACTGCTCTAAATTGCTCCGGGGATCCCTCCTTGACTATAAGTTCCTACAGGTCTCACTTTTCCTGGCACTGTGAAGATGGCACGTAAGGTTGTGCCCTGCCACGCTTCCAAGCTGATAATCCCACAGCCCTGAGAAGAACATAATGAATCATCCTCCCAGCAAGTGGGAGCTGACTGCAGATGGGGTTGTCTGAGCAATCAGCGATTGCTGTTAGCTGCAGAGATTTGCTCCATCTCGCAGGCTGGGTATTGTCCTCAGAGCATGGCAGGGCCCAACTGTCAGAGCAAAGGAAAGATGAGGTTTTGCTAGGAAGAGGCATGGCCTGAAGGTACTGAAGCAGCCCACCTTCCCCAAGGGAGAGCCACTCCTTCCTAAATCTACTTCCAAGGAATTTCAGAGAACATTTTGGGAGAAAAAGCATTAAAATTTTTACAAATTGTGAAGGTAGCTGAGGGAAATCCTGTAAATATAGGCAAAAAGAAAAAAAAATTCCTAGCAGAAATCAAACACCACAAAATGTTCCACAAAGTAAATGTAAGTGTTCTCTTCCATAAAGTAGGAATATCTATTCAAGTGCAGAGCTGCTTTTGGGCTGCCCAGATATGCTGAGAGCCAGCTCAGAGTTGTGCAAAAGACAAAACCAGCCACCTAGAGAGAAAGACCAGCCTCCCCGCACCCATTTTCTCCCATGCAGAAAATCATCATCAGAGAGCAGCAACAGCAAAGAGTTAAACTGAAAAGTCTGTTAATCAGAAAAATCCCTGAGCAGCACACTTCATTTGGTCTTGCAGTGACAGTGCTGGAAAATCAGCATGCTGGAGGAGCTGCTCGCAGTGGAGCTGATGAAATGATCTAAACATGTGCTAGATACGTGCCTGGCATGTGTTCAGACCCGTGCTAGGCAGCTCTGGTACAGAGCCTCAGCGTCTGGTTATCTCACAGGTTTGCAGGTCTGCTGCTTGAAGTTTATACCTTGCTCTGGAGGTTCCTCGGTCCTCTTTGACTTCCAGGCTCTGAGGTCCAGCTTTGGGATGCGGGAGCAGCTCACAAAGCCACGAGGGTATTTGTTAACCCGGAAGATGTGTCTTGGTACTTGAGAGATGTGGGTGTTGTCACATATTATACGTGACAAGGAGATTTTGGCCAGTGAAGAGCGCTGCTGAGGAGTGAAAACCCCTCTCTTCTCCCACCAAAACCTGCGGGAAAAAGAAGACAACACAACAGATTTTTGCCTTCTGGCTTCTCCACGTTCAAGACTCCTGCAACATTATTTCCCACTAACACCAATAATACATTTCTTTTGCGAAGACAAATTTAAATATCCATTATTTAAATCAAGAGCCCTGACTCATCAGATGGAATAATTTAACTTGCTTTTTTGCCATGGACATATAATAAAGATGCAGTTGAATTAAAGCCTTGCCCTGTGTTCCCTCAAATGAGGCACAGGCTCCCTCTTTCAAACAGAAAAGTCTGCATACACTGTACACAGACTGTGGTTACATCCACGTGATGGTCATGTTGGAACCAGCCCTGCAATTACTCTCCTTAAAAAAACACCACATGCGTTCCTGTATCCTGCCATAAGAATAAGATCTCTAGATGTGCAGTGGACTGTTTGCTTTTAAGCTCTCAGTACTGGGGTTTGAGCTCACACTAAGTCTTCTTAGGCAGAAAAGTTTCCCAGAAACACTGGTCATCATCCCATTTTTCAGACAGTATTCCCAGCAAGTACTGGGACCTTGCTTCAGAAATGCAGCTTAAAATGGGGTGTATAACTCACTTCTGCACCTGATGCTCCTGAGCAAGTTCAAGCAGGAGCAGAAGGAGGAGAAGGAGGAGGAGGATGACCTCAGGTGCGTTAAAAGCACAACAGCCAAACCCCAACCCACCCATATCCTAGTGCAAGCAAAGACCAAACACTGCTACATGTCAGATCACAGGGCTTCAACTCAGAACTGGGGCAGAAAGGAGAAATAATGAAAAATCATCTCTAAGACCCCTGAGATGTGCACGAGACACTGTGATGGTGCAAAGCTGCGTATTGCACTCCGGAGGTGGGAAGGTGGGCAGATGTTTGACTTCTGCAGGACACAGCCCCAGAAGGAGCAGTCCCACAGAGAGGGGACAGGGATGCTGCCAGTGTCAGGGAAGCATCTTGGCCTGAGCTGGGACTTAACCAAGAGAGAATAGCTAATCTCTTTTACTCCCTGCAAAGCCTGGAAGTGTGTTAGTCCTTCACTAATATCCCGTGGTCTGCAAGAAAATTTTCAAAACTACCCAAAGCATGAGCCACCACATCAAGAGATGCTGAGCTTCTACTGCCAGCTTCTACAGCCCTTTAGGCTGGTTAAATCTGATGGGTTTTTTTCCTAACTGGTGAAATCAATCCATCTATATCCTGATTTTCCAACCTTTAGAGCTGTACCCGGTTTTCTTGTTAAGGTATTTTGATGTTTCCTGTGGCTGGAATGAGCTGTTGTTTGACCACACAGTAACATGGACCTCTTTGAACCCACTTATCTGAAGGAAGAAAAGAGCTGAAACATTCACAATGGGCATGAACCAGCAGCATGGAGAAGGGCAATCCATTTTGCACCAGTAGTGAATGGCAGCGAATGGGCTGAGACAGAGAGCACTTGGCTGGGAAAGGATTTTAGCCTAGGATCTCAACCACTGTCTAGACAGGGAATAAGAACATCACCAGAAAGGGAAGGAAACATTTGGAGGAGTAATGGGAAAAAAAAAAAAAACCCAAAACAACCCAACAAGCAACTGGAACAGTTTCCAAGTGTGCATAAACTGCATAAACTCCAGTCTCCCTTTGTCCTTGGGGGTTTGAATTCCTGGGTCCTCTCTTACCTGTCCCCATCACGAATGTTCCTGAACTGAGTGCCAATGAGACAAGCCATGAGAGGCCCAACTCTGCCTCCATTCACAAAGGGCTCTGCAAGTGCCCCAATCCAAATGTCAATATTCTTTGGTGTCCCATACAGGCGTATGAACTTCTTTGCCAGCTGACGATTCCTCAACACTCGAGCAAGTGACTGCAATCCAGAAGGTTGTGAGAGCCCGCAGAACTGTCTCCAGGAGTTATAACCTGCAAGTAGTTGGGTATCAGAGCAGATGGATCATTAATGTGTTTCTATATTTCTGTTGATGCCCTCAGCTTTCCACACCTCCAGAGCCAGTTCATCCTGCCTGGAATTTCAATGCTGTTTGTGGAAGGGCCATGTCTTTGCAAGTGGTTTCTGCTAGTGGGAGTTCCCCCATCACCTTCCAGTGCTGTTTTGCCGTTCCGCTCAGTGGTAATGCAGGTGCCTGTGCACGGGCTCCAGAGCCCACCTTACCTGGGGTGGGTCCAGGGATGGGGCGGCGACCACCTCTCTGGGCAACCTGGGACAGGCTCTCACCGCCTTCAGCAACAAAAATTTCTACCTTTCCTCCAGTCTAAATTTCCCTCTTTAAGGTTCAACCCATCACCCCTTGTCCTGTCCCAACAGGCCCTGCTCAGAAGCCTGTCTCCATCTTTCTGACAGGCCCCTTGAAGCACTGAAAGGCCCCAAGCAGCTCTCTCCAGAGCCTTCTCTTCTCTGGGCTGAACACCCCCAACTCTCTCAGCCTGGCCTCCCAGCAGAGGGGTTCCAGCCCTCAAAGGAAAAGTTTGTGAAGTACTAATGGGTCCTCCTACCTGCCAGCTCAGTGAACTGTTAGGTGCAGAGATGAGGTGATGCTGCAGCACACATCTCAAATGTGAGCTGGATGTGTCAAAACTGGGGAGAATTCAGAGAAAAAGATACAACATATGGTACCTGGGTGACACCACTATCAACCACTTCAAGGAGACTGAGCATTTGCTTTATCAGAAGAAGAATTAGGAAGCATTTTTGATCTTCCTATACCCTCATCACCTTCATAGGTTGTCTAACATGAGGGAGCACAGTAGTGCTCAGGGGTGGGCTGAGACCCAAAGGCTGAGAGCTAAACACAAAATCACACTAGAAATACGTCAGCTCCACTGCAGCAGATCAGCAGGCAAAGCTGCAGATTCAGGATTTGTGGTTCAGACCAGGTTCTGCCCACTTGGGTTCCTGGATAAAGCATGGAAAAATTGCAACCTTCTGTTACAGCAAAGGCAGAGCGGTCCTGTGACCTGACCGTGCACCTGGATGCATTGCAAAGCTTCTGTCTGGGCTCAAAACCTGTGAATCCAGCTCACTTTTCATCACAGTTTCAAGGTGAGCCTTATTGCATCTCCCAGGACGTCACCGACACAGCAGCTCCAGGCGCTTACATCAGCCTAATAATGCTGTTAGGCAACTGCACACCCATAAGCCAGTTGTAAAGTCTTATCAAGAATCTGTTTCTCAAGCCCATCTTGCAATGCCATTACATTGCTTTTGCATCTTGCAGAGCCCTGAGAATGGTTCTGACATGCTTTTTTTTCTGGGACACAGGCTTTATAGAGAAATTATGATGAGATTTTTCCTTGCATATTGCAATCTGCTCTTCTTATTCATCTTGTGTGGCTGGGCTGGACCTCTACAGATGCCTGAGGAGAAGCCATGGGGGACTTCTGGCCCTGATTCCACTCCCGCAAACTTGTTCTCAACTACTTTCCCAGTTTTGCCATTTAAATAACAATACAAATGAGGCAATTACTGAACACTTGACTCTGGTCTGTGCAATGCCCCGTGTTCTTTCTGGCTGTGTGCCTCCATATGTCTCCTCTAGCTCCAGCCAGGCCCTTGACTTCATTGTTCAACCTCCTATCCAGTTACCTATGGTTGTACAGAAATGAGTAAAAGGTTTGAGAAAGAGTGATTTCAGCCAAACAATGGGCTGGAGTCATTTCAAAATGTTCAATCACAAGAGCGCCTCATTTCCACTTGTATTTCTTTGGAAGATCTGCTCCCACAGCCAACTTACCTGGGAGGCCATGATCTCTGCAACGCTGCATGTTAAGAGCAGGTAAATCAAATCCAATCCTTTCAACCTGCTCAAACATCCGATCCCGAAGCTCACCCACGACCATTTGCTGCTGTGTCATCAGCTTGGCCTGATTAACCATCAGGCTCCGGAGAAAGGGGTCAATACCGCCTGCAATGGTTACAAAGGGACTTGTGAGCAGGGTAGGGTGGGAAGTGTGTGTATAACAGCCTCAGAAGAGCTGAATGCAGGTTATATTTAATTATAAGCTTCTTCTACAAGAGAATCAAATTTCCTGTACTTAAAGGATTAAAAATGAAACACTTGGAATAATGTTCTTAGAGTCCACAGCAATTAAGCAGTCAGACCTGCTGCTTCAGAACAGCTATGTTGGGAAAAACTCTGTCTGGTAGTGAAGGTTGGTTAATACCCCTTGCAGACTGGTTTTGTTTGGCTGAAGCAGGAGGTCTTCCAGAGAGGGCAGAAAAAGCTGAATGCAATAAAGTTACACTGCAGAGGTCCAAGAAAGGCTTTACCTTCTTTAACGATCCTCCAGACAGCAAAGAAAGCGTTGCTGAGTTTAATTTTGGGACCTATGGGTTTGTAATTTTGATTTAAACGGTCAACAGTGGGGGGAACTGAAGCATGACCAAAACGAAACGCCAGGGTGAAGACATTGGATATTCGAGGATCCGCAGACTCATTGTAGCCCCGGTAGAGAGGAATCAACTTCCGGAAGCTGGTTCCCAACAGAAGAGGCAGGTAGTCCCTGTAGGTTATAACCTAGGAAACAAGGGAAGTGTGAATCATTAATTGCTTGGCCACCTTTGGAAGCAAAGTTACTGTTTGTGTCTTGAACTACAGGAGCTGTTCACACCAAACTTCTTCACTGGGATATATGTAGGAGATTTTGCCTTTTGATATTCCCGTCTTTTGTTTGTTTGCTTGTTGAGCCAACTCAGAAGACAGGTTTCCAATTAGGTATGACTAAGCACTGCCTTTGGAAACCCTGTGTTGTCTTCTCTCAGAGGAGCTGGCCTATGTTGGCTGTGAAACCTCGTCTGGTTTTGAAGCTGGTCAATCCTTCAAACCAGAGGCTGGAGAAGAGACCCTGAGAGGTCTCTTCCAAGCACAGACATATTCCTGCGACCTTAGGATCTCATTCACATCAGTCTGTGGTGCAGCATATTCTCAAGGGGCTCTTTGTCCCAAAGCAGCAAGGACGGAGGAATGCTGTGGCTGGTTGCACCCAGCAGCACATGGGGCTTCTTGATCAGAGGAGACTCACAATACAGAAAAATTTTAATCCAGATCTCCAGTACCATTTTTATCTGCTACCAAACACTGGTTAGAAAACCTTTTCCTCTGACTTTTCTGTCCCCATGTTCCGCAAACAAAAATGTGCAGTTAAAACCCCATCAAACAAATTGGAAATTTAACATTAGAGGGACATCAAAGGTTTGGGGGACCCCTCTGTGCTTGTTATTTCAGGTATCTCCATGTGAATTTGCTCTGGACAAAAGGGGCTGGTGAAAAGAATTTGGTCATTTACACCCCAAAATACTACACCCTTTGGACACCCCACACTAACAAAGCTCATTGTGTGAACTCTGTGAGACTGGTACCTGGATCATGGCACCCAGGATCTTCCGTGCCTCCTGGTAGAGCTTCTCTCCATTCCAATGGGGGTTCAGTCTCTTCAGCTTTCGAGCCAGGCGATTGTGCTCCCGCAGGAAGAGTGTGTGCATGCACGTCAGCTCCAGCATCTCGCTTGCTCGAAGGTCACCTACGAGTATCACAAGTGAGCAGACCTGTACTGCTGGTGACCTGCCTGTGCTTAGCTCCTTCCTACTGGAAGGAGGCAAATGTCACATTGAGAAGCATGCACAGAGACGGTTTCAGATGTCTCAATAGCTGCATTGTGATGAAGGTGGGTAAGAAACACACAGGAGGAGAAGGAAACCAGGGTCTGGGTGCTGAGGGTTGGAGAGCACCAGTGAAAAGCCAAATTTCTGCTGAGGCAACAAAAGCCAAGGTGCCACCACAGCTGTACTCAGCATCACAGAGAAATGGGGAAGGGTTTTTTTAAATAAGAGCTAGGAGCATTATCTTAAGCTAAATACAAGTAGGTGTTCTCCAGGCTCCCATATCAGAGAGACAGTCACAGCTCAGGAGAGAAATGAAAATGGGCAGAGAGAAGTCAGGATGGCTGAGGGAGCTCTGAAAATCAGAGGGCATCCTTTAAACTAGCTGCACCTACGGCCAAAGCAAGATGACAGCCACAATCAGGCTCTCTGGTGAGTAAAAGCAAAAGCAAAACGAGTCACAACTTCAAGGAGTAAACTACAAACAGCATCACAATGACATTTTAAATCCTTTCCCAAACATCTAGGGCAGGAAACCCAAGAGCAAGCAGGTGATGGGAGCATAAAGAGGCACTCAGAGAAAAGTAAATATGTCATCTTTAGTCCCCTAGTTCCATAGTAAATAGAGGGATTTGCTCTTGCCTCCAGCACAGAGCTCTTTTCATCTGCTGTCAAAGGCTGTCTGTAAGGGACGGCGGAAGAAGAAACAAAAGCAGCACTGTGAGGTTTCCTCAAGCAGAATGCATCCACCCAGGGCTTCTAACACAGCTCCAGGAGGAAATCGCTGAGCAACTGCATATGTAAAATTTCCCCGGTTCTCAGGGACCGGAAAAGTCACAAGGAAGACAGTGAATTTTCAAAGGAGTTTCTGAGCCAGGCTGAACTGCTCACTATAAATTCATTGATGGCTGTGGAACAGCCACCAAGTATGGACTAGCCATTGCCTTCAGGCCAGCCTGCTCTCACTGTATTTGCTCAGTTCCATCATGGCACTTGTTCCCAGATCACCTCCAGCAGCCCCATGTCCTCTCTGGGCCCTACACCAGAGCTGCTGAGCGCAGACGGGACAGCTTCACTCCAGACATCTAGTCAGAAAGACTTGAAGATGGTGAAGATCTTTCTCCTACCTAGCACAGGACTGAGACACTTCCATGATGTTTTCCCGTGTTCTACTTAAATACGAAAACCAAGCAACTAGAGAAACGAACTGGAGCTGGTGGAATTGTTTGCTCTGGATTTCAGGGTTAAGAGTGCCAGCACCCACCTTACCTGCCATAAAGCAAGGGATTTTAGCTCCCTTGCTGACTATGAGACAGGGGTCCTTCTGCACGCTGTTGAAGGGCATGTACACCCTCCCGTTATCGGTGAAATTCTGGTTGACGGCCAGCAAGCCCAGCTGGCTGGTCCAATCCCGTAGCTTGTTGGCCAAAGGCACTTCGCTGCCGTACACCATGCTGCCATCAAGGAAGGAGGTGAGCGCGTTGATCTGATCTCGAATTGCTCTGCCTCTGGTACAGGCGGGAGCTGAGCGGAAGAAGGGCAGGCAGTCTGATGTGTTTTTAATTCGTGGGTCATTGGGTGGGATCTGCAGAAAGAGAAAAGAAACCAAGTCATCACCAGTTCAGGGGTGCAGAAGCTGCACCAGCTTACTACAGCTGTAAGGAAAGACCAGGCAGGAGTAATTTCAAATACAGACCCTTTAGAGATCGGTCATAAATCCAAGATATGAAGGGTCAGATTGACAGCAGAAATGCTAATTTAGGAGGTCAAGTCTCAGATATGCATGGAAGTCTGGAATGGCTAAATTTCCACGAAGTCCTATGGAAACCTAAACTTTTTCCCCTGAATACATACATACCAGATTGGATCTTTAAAGCTCTGGTGTTCCTATCTCATGTTGGAGTCTAGTGTTCTACACATCTACAATGTGGACAGTTGTCATCCAGAACTTGTGACCCTGCCTGTGTTCTCAAATGTAGAATCATTTTGGTTGGAAAAGGCCTTCAAGATCATCAAGTCCAACCGTCAACCCAGCACAGACAGGTCACCATGTCCCTAGACCATGTCCCTAGACATCAGAGAGATGACATAATCCAGGCATGACCCACGTAGCCTTTGCATCATACCTCCAAAGCAAAGCCATATTGTAGAGGGAGACGAGTAAAGGGTTGGAAATGGGCGAAAGACAGCCTGTGACTGTGCCTGCCATCTGAGGACAGCCCCTCAGACCCCGCATCACCACCTTACAGAGTGTGGTCTGATCACCTTGGCCTGCTCTGGGAGGACGCTTATAAATATCTAAAGGGGAGCGTCAAGAGGATGGAGTCAGATGTGTCAGTGGTGCCCAGTGATAGGAAAAGGGCACAAACTGGAACACAGAAAGTTCCATCTGAACATGAGGAAAAAGTTCGTTACTTTGAGGCTGTCAGAGCCTGGCCCAAGCTGCCCAGAGAGGCTGTGGAGTCTCCTTCTCTGCAAAGATTCCAAACCCTCCTGGATGTGATCCTGGGCCCCCTGCTCTGGGTGACCCTGCTGGAGCAGGGGGGTGGCACCAGATGATCTCCAGAGGTCCCTTCCAACTCCCACCACCCTGGGATTCTGTGATGTCCCTCTGTGGCCAAGTACCAGGAAAGCAACCAACATCTCCTGGTTGGATGGTAGATACCCTCTCACCCTGCAAGAAGGCATCTGGCTGTACCTTGATAGGAAAGCAAGGGGGCTGTTTGGCACAGCTGGTTCTACAGTCCACCTTGCCACTGAAGCTGACTCTGGCTGGAGTGTCCGGACTGAAATCCAGGTCATGGTCAATAAACTGGCCCCACAGCATGAACATGAGCGATCTCTGCTGGTCCATCCTGAGCTGCTCAGGGGGGAAGCGGACAATCTCGTTTGACACTTTTCGAACCTGCAGAGATGAAAGCAGAGCATGGGCGTTAGGAAAAGACTTGCATGAATTGGTGCATTGCTCCATGGGGTCATCAGCAACAATTCACAAGATGTTCCTTATACTTCACAGAAAGAACCCTGCATCTGTCTGAAAGAACCCTGCATCTGTCTGAAAGAATCATGGATCTGTCTGAGCTGGGAGGCAT
>JAAGNO010001545.1:5298-22134 GCA_033439905.1 Ceryle rudis | reverse complement strand
GAAAGAACCCTGCATCTGTCTGAAAGAACCCTGCATCTGTCTGAAAGAATCATGGATCTGTCTGAGCTGGGAGGCATTCCCTGGTGCCTCCACTGCTGAGCACTGCATTGCTCTGGATCTAAGGCAGGTTTCTGAGCTTCTAGGCCAAGAGTATCCCTTGATGGACACATGGATGCATCTAAGCAAGAGCCATACTGAAAAGCTTGGGAAGGGGAGACAAAGGATTTTGAAAGACCTCTTTGGAATAGAAGTGTGGAAAAAAAGTCTTCGGGAATTTCTGAAGTTATCTCAGTAAACCTCTTCTACCAAGACACTCTCCTAAAGCTCTCTTCTCATCCCTTTCCCACCCATAACAATTCCCCCACCAGTTCTTCCTTCACGTGTTACTACAGAAGAAGTGGTCAAAACTCTGCTCAAGCCCTGACACTGTGCTGTGGAGCAGAGTTAGGAAGTACAACGAAAGCACAAGATGAGGTGCACAACCAAGAGCATCACAGAGCTCCTCCTCATCACTGCTGTGGATGTTTCAAGCCTCAGTAACAAGGAACCACATCACAGTGTTCCTGCTCCCATCCAGGTGCCTCAAGAGCTACATGCACTCCCACAAATTACCCCACCCATGGACACAGGACTTTTAGCGGGATATTCTTATTCTGGGAATTCATTTGCTCCTTTTATCCCCTGGCATATTGTTTTTCAGGAGACAACCAGTTTCCACAAACCAAATCAGAAAAAGCTGAGTAAATTACTTTGGTTTAAACACATTCCATTTAAAAGAACACATAGTGTAATTCTTTCTTTATCCTGCTCTCCTGCAGTAATCCGATTATTATTGTTTTTCCTGAAAGCATAGGAGTGAGAAAGCATTTCTGTCAGGTCACACTGGAGATTTCATATGATCAGCCTGAAGCTGGTGAGTTTAACTTTCTTCTCCTTATCACCAGCAGACCTGTTGGTGGATGTGCAGTTTGATGCCTGTGATCAATCTATCTGTCTATCTATGGACTGGCAATACCTGAGCCTTGATACTGCATTTTCAGGTGGCTGTTGCAAACATTACCAGTGGGAAAGGGAATCCAGAGAAACGCTTTCCTTCCGTCCACCCGTGGGGGACTGACATGCCATCCTCATATTCTGCTGGCAACCATCTGACCAGGGCTCTGTTTGAAGCTCCTAGTGATGGGTTTCTCCTGTTGGAGGGAATGGAAATGCAGCAAATGATTCGCGTTATTAGGATCAAGGCAGGGCCAAGAGCTCATGGACATGGAGAGAGACAGTAACATTGGGATGGACCCACACGGTGATGTACAGCACTTGGGGAGCTGCTGCTGCAGCCCTCTGGGTTTGGTGCTATCAATAAGCCTGAGGTTTAATAATATTAACAACAATAATAATACACACCAAGCCGAAGCTTCTCCCAGGCAAGAACTCAGGTTGCTGGTGACTCCTTGTGTCATCCAGCCTAAAGAAAGGCATTTGACCTCAGACCATGGGTGGAAAACAAAGGCGAAAGGAGCAGAGCCTATTTGTTTAATGATTTTACTAGGGATCTTTAACAGAAATGGGGTGATTGGATTGTGCTACTATACTGTAATTGGACTACGTGTTTATTACAGTTTGATTAGACCATTAAAGCCTTAATTACACTCATAATATGTTTAATTTTGGAGTGTGTGCCTAAGATGTGTTCTCAGGTCAACTGTCATACAAAACGGGTGTAACACTGCCTAGGGCCAAGCAATGGAGGGAGAGAACAGCTCACAGCTGAGCCCACCTTCTCCAGAGTTTCAGGGCCTGGTTCAGGTGTGATGGACCTGTCTTTATGCCAGAACCCAGATTCCCCTCCTGATGAGGATACCACTGTCTGAAAATGGGAAGAGGCAGGTAGCACTCTACGTATGGGTGTGGATTTGGGTCATGAAGCCCTTTGAGACTCTGTAAAGGGACACAGCCAGACAAAGCCCTGGAGAAAGAAGAAAAATGCAGCCTGATAACAGATAACCTGGGCAGAAGAGTCAGTCCCAACACAGAGCTATTCACATGTTGACCAAAGAGCTAGTTCATGTACAGCACCAAAGAACCCCAAAGCAAGACTGTAATTAAGAGCTTTACACATTCAGGGAACAAAAATGTGAGGTGTAAAAACCTAAAAAAGGCATCCTACGTGGATCATCCTTGGGGATGTGGGTCTAGTTCCTGATGGAGGATCCATCCATCCATCCATCCATCCATCCATCCATCCATCCATCCATCCATCTTCCTGCTGACACAGACCCCTCACCTGTTGTTGCACTCTCCAGTGATTGTTCGGTAGCTGCTGGAAGCATCACAGTTTATTTTCTTATCCTGCTGGTCACATCTGCTTGCTTCAAAAATCATCTCCAGCTGAGCCGGTGTCAGCAGGTCTGCCAGGTAACCACAGAGAATAAACACGCAGGAACAGACTGGACCTACTGGGTTTGTGGTCCCTCCCAAGCTCAAGAGAAAGTTTTCCTTCTTGTACCCTTGAAATGGTTTCTTATCACAGCACAAGGGGCTGACATTTAAGGTCTTCCAGCACAAAGATGTGCTGAGCATGCTCCCTAAAGCAGCAGAGGGCTTTTTCTGGTTTGAAATGCACCACACTCAACAAAATTGTGGTGAAATCTTATTTACAATTACATGTTAGGCCCGCACAGCAGTAGAATCACTTCCTAGCATTAGCAACCCTTTTTCCTTCCTCTCCCCTCCCATTTTATCCCCACCATAAATTGCTAACAGATACACTCATCCTAGTGGTGTGTTACAAGGTTTTTTCTCTCCTGAGAACCTGTTCAGAGCTGCCTGGAAGAGAAACCATCAGAAGGAACCCTTGGCCAGCACAAGGGGCTGCTGGTTTTGTATTTCTACTGGGCAAATCTCCCTGTAAATGGGATATAAGTGTTTGAGTTCAACCAGCAAAGCCTTCTGGGCTCTTGCTGCTAGCACACCACGCACATCCTGAGTCCTTTGGAGGTTTCCTAGGCACTGCTGCCACCAGCAGTTTGGGTCACAGCATGTTTTAAGAAGCCACTGATGCCTCCTGGGCAGGCAGGCGAGGTGGCAGTTGGGTGGTCTGGCAAGTCTCTGGAGCAGTGCTGGAGCATCACTCCTGGGGGGAGAGGCTGGAGCTGAGCACAGTCAGCCCCATGTTCCTCTTTCTGCTTGCCCCGTGCTGGAACAGTGCTGGATACCACATGATGCGGGTTGTGGCCTGCCAGTGCTTTGCTGTAATGCTGGGGATCCCCAAGAGCTCATCTTTACATGGCAGGAGCCCTTCCTGTGCCTCCTCGAAACTGGTTCTGTTACTGCCCCTAATTTGCCTTCTGCTCTCAGTAAGCTGGTCTTGCTGGGAGGCCAGGACTGCCACCTCATGGAGAACACTGCTGCTGAACTGTCCTTTCACATCACTCTGTTCCCATTCTCTATTTGTGCCTTTAACACAGCACCCCGTTCCCGATGCAGAACAATCCGGCCGTGACTCTGACAGCTTCTGGCTGAGGTCCTGCAGAAAAAACACTTACCTTGGGGTTAAGCTTTGGTGAGTCACATCCTCTGGGTTTGCTCATTTCCCACTCGAGCTAAAAAATATTATCTGGCAAAGCCTTGCAAGCTTCGACCCATTGGAACATTAATGGCTGTATTGCAGAATGAGCCAGGGAAGGGCACGAAGCACTTTCACTAACTGATAAATCCCCAACTCATTTTTAAGATGGAAAGAGAGCACAGAAAAATAACTCAGCTTTGCCTCACTGCAGCCACGTGGGAGGGATTGGAGTCACGGCCCATTATAACCTCCTTTCATTCTCTCCTCCCAAGCCCCACAACGCCCCAGTGACCAAGCCCCATATCCTTCCTCCCAGCCAGGGGAGATGCCTACCTGTGATGTTGAAGTCCCCACTTATAGCCCATCGCAGCTCCTCTCTGAGGAGGGTCAGGGTGGTTTCCATGTAATCTGCAGCCCGAACGGCAGCCCGAGTCCCCGCCACCGGCTGCTTGAAATATCCCAGAAGCTCTACTGGGGTTAAGGCACCGTTCTGCAGGTTCTCCTTTATGCTGCAGGGAGAAAAAACCCAAATCTGCAGGACTGGAATGTGGTGAAGCCAAGAGTCCTGCAGGTTACACGCCTGAGACATGGGCACCCTGTCTCTCCTGGTGTGTTACTGGTCTGAATTGCAAAGGCAGAGTCATCTAACTCCCCACATCATAGTTGGAAGAGACCAGGGCTGCTCCTGTCACCCTCAGCAGAGGAGCAGGGTGAGGTGCAGGATGGGATTCTCTTAAGTTGCCCAGCTTCACCTGATGGAAGACAAATCTTTGGTCTTTACATCCTTGAGGCAAACAAACCTCACTCAACTGTTCTCTGGCTCATCAGTGTCTGCAGGTGCCAGTCTTCATCCAGAGGTTCCAAATGTCTCCAAGTAATGCTGTCTTAAAGGCTGCTGGAGCCTCCTGTCAGATGGAGGGGTCCCTGAGCCAGAGAGGGGTTTCAGAGGATGGATACTGAAGGAGGAGATGTATGGGCTGGTAGGAAGCCATACACCCCCACACCACGGTGGCAAAAGCTGGTCTCTCCTGTCAGATCCCACAAAATACCCTCACCGCAGCCTTCAGCAGTTTGCTCCCTCTGTAGGAGGCAACCACTAGAAATCAGCAGGAGCCTGTGCTGGCTCCAAGTCCTCCTCAGAGTATCCCTGAGGGATGAAAGAAAGCCAGGCAATACTGAGCTGGGAGGAACAGCATGCATGGATAGGGCCAGGGTTACAGCTCTTAGTGACCCAACAGACTGGAGCTGTGTTGTAAAAGCAGGGTGAAGCAGGTCCAAACGCTGGATTAGAGCCCACTGTGCTCCTGGAGGACCTCACCCCCTTCCCCACTCTGCCAGTGATGCTGCAGCCCCAACTCTCACCGGTCACGGGTGCTCTTATAGGCTGCATCCACCAGCTGCTTGGCCTCATCCACACTCCTCAGGAGAGATGCGTCCGACAGCTCCTCTGGCAGATCTCAGTGAGAGAAAGGAAAGAGCAGAGGTAAGAGCTCTGGATCCCAGCTGGGCGCATCTCTTGGTGCCTCCAGCGCCCAGCAGTATCAGCACAGAAATGCTGTGGGCTGCTGTCTCTCTCTCAGTAGATCTCCATATACACACAGTCCTCGGGGGAGTCTGAGACATGCTCCTGGGCATGAAAGGGTCTATCTCCACCAGTGGATGCTTCAAACAGCCATTATAAGAGGTGTAGGCATCGCCCTTCCTGCCATTTCACAGGAAAGCAGTTGCTATTTCTTCAAGATATTTTGCAACCCCAATTAACATGATTCATCTTATTTCTATGCCTCCAGCCAGAGTTGCCTTCAGAGAGCCTGCACTGCTACTGCTGGCTGCTGTGACAAAGAATAGAAGTCCAGCATTAAGAGCTCTCTTCTGCTGTTTTTTCTTATCACTGTCTTTACTCTAATTTTTACCCTAGCTTGGTTATAGCCATGTTGCCAATACACCTGTAACAAGTTTTGGTCCATCCCTGTGGCACCAACTGGCCAAAGCTCACATAGATCCCTCTACACCTCAAAGCAGTAGGATACACAGCTCACTTTCCCCGCTGCTTTCCCCTGCAAAGCGAGTGGAATTTTACTGCAACCTCCATCCTGCAACCTCCTGCCACCCTCACTGCTCCCCCTCCTGCTCGGGGGAGCTCCCAAAAATGAATTGCCTCCCCATCACCTGCCGGCTGCAGGTCACAGAACAGGAGGGGACAGCCCCTGATGGGCTCCAATGAGTCAGAGCATTTCACTACAGCTTCTAAGGAAGAATAAAACTTCAGAAATCAGCGTGAAGGGGATAAATATCTCCAAATTCTCCCCAGATTCTTTAAAATATCTTCCCTGATCAACTCAGAGTTCGCCCCTTTGACAGTCTTGGTGAGAAAAATTAGTGCCTGGACCACAATTTGAGACAAATGAAAGGTCAGGCAAGTGCTTTCCATAAGGAGTTTACATTGCAGATTATGTGGCAGAGATTTCTGTGTTTTGGGGAAGTGATTCAGGGCTGCAAGAGAGCCGAGTGACCACCACAACCCCAAGCACCACAGCCCCCGGTGGCTCCAATTCACCAAACCCTGCAGCAGCCAAAGCGAGTTCGCTTCAGAAAGAGGCGATAATTCATTCCTCACTTTGAGAGCAGGAACCAGCCCCACCAAGAGGGGAGTTCACATTTCAGCCTCCGTAAAAACCAGCAGGACCACAATAAAGGAGCTGCCCACCCCCAGCTGAGCCGAGCTCTCCCGGGGGAGGCTGTTTGCACAGTGCTGATGGAGGGAGACCGTTGTACCCTGGGGATGGAGCTGTTCTGAGAACCAACCTCTCCTTCAGCATGATTTTAAGAAATCATGTTGGGTGTTAACACATGAAAATATGAAAGAGCCAGGGTTGCTGACACAGTAGCTACAAACTGAGTAGGCTCCTTCCGACACCTCTTCAGCACTTTGCTGTTTATAGTAAAATAATTCAGGCTCTTCTAGACTTAACTTTTAGCTTTCCTACTCAGAAAAGCCTCTGATCTGCAAAACCCAAAGCAAGGACAATACCATAGGAAGAAGATACAGAAGTTGGGAACAGGCTGAGGATCACCAGCAACCCCAGGAAGATTTCTGTCTTCATCCCTGCAAAGAAATGCAAGACGTGAAGAAAAAGAGGAATCTGCAGCTCTCACCGTGCAGCAGAAAGGTCAGTGCCCACACTGCTGCTGGCACATGTGGAGGGAGCTCAGGAGGTGGCCCCTTCCCAATGCAATGCTCCCTGCCAGGAGTGAGTGTGCTGCTTGGGACGTCCTTGCAGTGGCACATGGAAAGGGAGCTGCTTCCCATCCTGGGGAGCTCAGGCACTGGTGGGAACATGCTGCTTTGGGACTATGAGGACAACACAGAAAGGAGCAGGGGAGAGAACTCGGTCTGCCAGCACTGCAAGAAGGTGGCTTGCTGGGGAGACTGGGCAGCAACACTGAGTGTGCAGGGAGAGCTGGAGGGGAAGAGGGATCAACCAGGGCAGCATGGAAGGTCCTCCACACCCAGACATTTGGGATGGTTTTGCCCGAAGCTGACCCACTCACCTCCCAAGGCCACTCCAAAGTGATCAGCTCTAGCAGAATGAGCCCAGAGCTGCCAGCAAACGTAGCCCAGAGTCTATCCTAAAATGCCAAACTGAACCCATTCCCTGTGGAGGAGCCCCTGGAGACAGCAACAATGTGCACCAGCCAATTTCTTGCTGTGCTCGGTGTCAGGCAGAGTGACCCTGCCAGCCCTGGAGCAAGGTGGGGAAACCACCACACATCCAGACCTTGGCCAAATGCTCCAAACACAGCCTGAGCCCTCCAGTCCCCCACCCCTGGTACAGAAACAAGTGCTCCAAGAAAGCAAAATCAAGTGTGCAATGGGCCAGGCTCTCACCTGTGATCTTCTGCTGTCCTCACCAGGCCTCCACCTCCCGCATTTGGGCTTTTATCTGCAGTGGGGTGTCATCTGCCCCAGTGGGGCTGACCCACAGGACTTGGGAACACCCCCATGGGTGTGTGAGGCCAAGGCAGCACAGCACCCACCTCCCGCCCCAGATGCCTAGTGGGGAGGCTCCTGTGCACCCACCTAGACACGCAGCCTGATGCTTCCCTGGGGTTGGTTTTTCTGGGGTGGGGGGAGATGTAATGCAGCACTGGGCCATGGTTTGAGAGTTTTAACTCAGGTCTTACAGGCACAGGGTTCCTTCCCCCATGGTGCTCTTCATCCATTGCTGCTCTCAAAGGTCAATAAAAGATGTCTTGATACCACGAGAGAGGCACCAGCTCTAAAGTGTCTGCTTTGCTCAGCACTCCCCCTTTCACCTCCCTAAACCATCCTGCCCCATGTCCCTGTGGTGGTCTGGAAGGGTCCACAAATACTGCTTCTTGTGCACTTCCCTGTGTGGACAGGAGTTGCAGAAAGAGGACCCTGGATGATGGTTTGACCAGGCTTCACCAGCCTCCAGCTGCTTATCTTGAGCACAGGGCAGCTCAGGTGCAGTCCTACCCTTGCCCAAACTGCTGTTGTACTGGGAGCTCACAGAGTGGTGGGGGCTGGAAGGGAGCTCTGGAGATCATCCAGTCCAGCTCCACTGAACTCTTCCCTGCATCGGGCACTCCAGGGACCTCAGTGGTTGTACAGTGTCACATTTCTGTGATCCTGCGAGTTCAGCAGGTCTGAGACCGAAGCAGAGGATCTGCCTGAGCTGCCACCACCAGCAGCTGCTTGCACAATAGCAAGCGCAGAGCTGCTCTTGTGCAAAAGCGCCAAGAGCTGGCAGACTTTCAAAGCCATTATCTGTGAGCTTCATCTGCTGCATCATGCAGCTCACCAGTTAGAGAAGAGGATAAAGATTTTCCAAAGGCTAGCGAGACAGTTAGTGCCGATCTGTGCTGAAAAATTGCATTTCACAACTAGGAACTTACTTAATTGCTCTCAAAACTGCCTCAGAAACCGTGAAAGCAGATTTTGAGAGATGCTTTGTCTCTTGGATGTTCACTTTCCCCAGAGGCCGTGACCCTGCTCCCAGACAATGGCGTACAGGAAAGGCCTTGTACCTAGGTGAGCCTTCTGCTGACCATCAATGCAAGTGCTGAGCCCTTGTGCTCACCACCTTCGGCAGCAGAGGGACTTCAGCATCTCAGAGCGGGGATGTGCCATCAACACCCGAGATCATACAATCATAGAATGGTTTGGCTTGGAAGGGACTTTAAACAATCACCTAGTTCCAACCCCCTGCCCTGGGCAAGGGCACCTTCCACTAGATGAGGTTGCTCAAAGCCCCATCCAACCTGGTCTTGAACACATCCAGCAATGGAGCATCCATCCCTGGGCAACCTGTGCCAGTGTCTGAACACTCTCATAATGAAGAATTTCTTCGTAATTTCTAGTTTAAATCTTCCCTCTTCCAGTTTGAAGCCATCACCCCTTGTCCTGTCAATACAAGCACAGCCCTTGTAGAAAGTCCTTCCCCAGCTTTCTGGTAAGCCCCGATCCTACAGCCCACACAAAGATACAGCACAGGGGGAAAAAAAAAGGGGGGGTGCAGAGCAGAACATCTAGATTCTATTTGCATTTTACCTTTTGTTTGTTTGTTTCTTGCAGCTTTTTGGGTTTGGCTACCAAAGCCCAGAGGCCTTAAACCTTTCTCCAGAAGACTTCTGCCAGCTTTGCCATAAAGCCTGCTTGGTGCTGGGGAACCAAGTGAATTATGGTGACTTTGCTAAATGATGAGAAACTGCGTCTATCACGGGAAAACTTGCCAGCAGGCAGCCCAGCACATGCCCAGGGAGCAGAGACAACCCGCACCTTCTGCTCACGAGGACTCAGCTGAGGAGGGAGGGGGGAAGCACCAGGAGCATGGGAACCATCCTGCAGGACTTGGCTGCAGACCCCAGAACGTTACAGCTGCTGCTTTTCTTCCAAAGAATTTTGTTCTTTGGTTCATTCCCTGATGACCTGGTAAAAGCAACGACAGTTTCTTTCAAAAGACCTTAAACAACTGGCTTAGGAAATTCCAGCTGGTAAATTCAGTTAGAACAGCAACCAACTTCCTCCGTGGCAGGACAGGCTGAAGATAAATTACTGGGTTGCTGATGACTTTCATCACTTAAGTCTGCTTCAGAAGTCATGGAAAACTCTTCCAGAGCCCATAGCTGCAGAGAGTTCATTACTTCAAAACTGTCATCCTGCCCCTGCTCTGACAAAGCAGATTATTGTCCAACCCATTGCCCGAGCAGGGCAGCAGCTGTGGCAGAAGACACAGTAACTAACCAAGGAACCTGCCCTGGCAGCTCAGGGAGGAGAAGCCACCATCTGCGAGGTTGTAGACACATCTCCCCAGGTAGGTGCTCCCAGGCTGGCTCACTGTGGAGAAGCCCATTAAAAAAACCCCACAAAACAATGGAAAATGTGAAAGCATCTGAAACTTAAAATGTAAAACTGTACTTCCAACAAAACCCATCACTGGCCTCTTAAATGTTGCCCTGTTTGAGAAATGAAATCACCAGGGAGTGTAACGCTGTGGTCTGGGTGCAGCCACCTACCTGATGCTGCTTTTACAGGTCACGCTGAAGAGCAGAGAACAGAACCACAGGAAGAAATCCGGCCACGCAGGTCCCCCCAGCGCAGGTCCCCCCAGGCTCAGCAGCACCCACAGCGAAGGGTTCCAGCGCCCCGATCCAGGCACTAATGCTGCACAAAGCCACCCCAGCAGTGCAGCAGGGCAACGTCCACGTTCAGCTGAGGTCTGGCCACAGTGTAACCACGCTCGGGCACCGTTCAGCACCATATAACTGCACCTCGGTGCTTTCTCCTCCAGGATTGGGTGTCTGGAGCAGGAGAGGCACAGACTGTTCACTCCCAGGGAAGGCAACTCCTATCACAGCCCCAGGAAAGGCAGGATCCTCTGTGAAGTGCTGAGGAGCATCCTCGAGCTGCCAAGCGATTGGTGTCATTTCCCCCCTCTGCCCACACCCCTCCCAAGAAGAAGCATCACTGCATCTTTTGCTTTTTTAAGGAAAAATGTATTTTTGTGAAAATAGACTTTATTATAATAAAATTTGATATTAAATAAAAACACACCATATCACACCAACACTCGCGGACACTGTGCTGGCATCATTCACGTACCTCACGTAACTGTCCTTCTCAAAACAAGTACCCCACCGAAACATGCAACGAAAAGAAACACTGAAAAGGATAAGAAACCATGTAGTACAAAACTCTCCGTGGCTTAGAAAGGGATGTGTCTTAACTCAAGGAACACATCATCTCATATGAAAATAGCTGCAAACTCTCCAACCCCAGCTCTGCTCTCCAAACGCTCCCAACTCAGGAGCGGCCCGCGGAAACAGCCAAATAAAACTGTGAAAAGAGGCAGACGCAGAAATAAATAAATAAATAGATAAATAAATAAGGCGGAGTCCCCAGCCAGCGCGCGGTTGGGGTGAACCAGCCAAAGAGCAGCTTACAGCAGCCCACCCTACAGGCAGAAGCATCGATCCCCCTCCGGGGTATCGCTCCTTCCTCCACGGGAATCCTCGTGCTGAAACGTGACTGAGGCCGTGTGGGATGCTCTGAGGCACAGCTGCGTATTTACAGGTTTACAGTACAAAACTCACTCGTCAGCCCAGAGACAGCGAAGGGGATTCAAGGGAACAGAGAAGTGCAAATTTTCTTTGCAGGAAGTGAAGGAGTTGACACAACCTCCTTTGGACCAGAGAAATACCAGGGTGCGTAGTACGAGGGATCTCTTCCTAAGGGGCTGGGGCTTTGCTGGGAAAAGCCATTTAGCTAACTTACAACCAGAATATTTAACTTTTAAATTAAAATATTTACAGGGAACCGGTGCATTGAGGGCTGCGTGGAGCAGGACACACTACTGCTACTGCAGAGGTAGCTGTATCCTAGAGCGGAGGCCTCACACACCCCAGTGCCCTGACACTGTGTTCAGAGCCACCGCCCGCGCTGGGCGGGCACCCACGGCTGGGCTCTCAGCAGAGGCCACTGAAGAGCTCTCTCTAGTCAACATACACCTTCTCCCTATGAAAATACTCTTGAGCTTACTGCAGAGAGCTTCTCCTGGACTTTCAGTCCCTGCGTGGACTTCACAGTCTTTACAGAACAATAAATCTCTTGTTAATATTTCTTACTGGACCCAAGTTTTTTGAAGAGCTTTTTTCCTTGGAAGAAGAAGCCTCTCTTCTTTTTACTCTGACCAGGTACATCACTGCATTTGAGAACAGGCAGCGATGCCTGCTCTGGACACTGCTCGCCCATCACAAGGCAGGAAGGTGGTGGAGTAGGAGGAGTTGGTGAGGAGTCGCTCTGATCAACAGACCCATCTGGATTTAACTGAGTGGAAAAGAGAGAAAACAAAAGAAAACAGCGAAAGTTAGAGACGATGAAGGACATTACATCAACATAAACCTCAGCCAGAGAACCTGGCCTTCTCCCTGACCCTTGCCCTGTAAGGCTCAGCTCCTCTATGCAGTTGCAGATCCAGTTAGGAAGTTTCCACTGGAAACTGGAAAACAGCCAGAGGAGCAGCTGAGGGACCTGGGGTTGTTCAGCCTGGAGAGAAGAAGGCTTGGGGGAGACCTTCTGGCTCTTGACAACTGCCTGGCAGGAGGTTGGAGCCAGGAGGGCTCATCTCTTCTCCCGAGGAACAAGCAACAGAACAAGAGGAAATGGCCTCAAGTTGCCCCAGGGAGGTTTAGGTTGGAGCTGAGGAACAATTTCTTCCCTGCAAGGGCTGTCGAGGCCTGGCCCAGGCTGCCCAGAGCAGGGGTGGAGTCCCCATGATCCCTGGGGGGGTTTCAAAGCCATGGAGCTGTGGCACTGAGGGACATGGGTTAGTGGTGCCCTGGCAGTGCTGGGTTAATGGTTGGACTTGATCACCTTAAAAGCCTTTTCTAACCAAAACAATTCTATGATTCTATGTGGATTTAAACTTTTTTGTACCCACTACTCAGATCCTGCCTGTGCTCAGACAATCTTAAATTCCTTAACTTTGGGCTAAGAACTGGACACCAGAAAAGCCCCACTGAGGACTTGGTGAAAGATTCTGCTTCACAGCTGAAGATGTTGCAGGTGAAGCACCTCCTGAGAGCACGGATGGACAGATACTGATGCAAGACCTTCAGCAGTCCAAGGAGACTAAGCTAGGAGCCTTCTGCAATAGTGGCCATGCTCTGTCACGGTAAGAGGAGAAACTCCCAAGTCTTGCGAGGCTGCTCAGGATCAATCAGATCTAGTTGCAGGATGGGCAGAAAGCAAAGTCTGATGCTCTGAGGTGGCACCAATAATGAAGAAAAATTTCATAATAGAGCAGACACGGAGAAGTCTTCGATCAGTGGTATGCAGCAACCGACACGTTCTGAAATCACCTGAGAATGTTAACCGGGATCCACAGCCCCAAATGATGATGCTGCTTTTGGAAAGGGCTTCCAGAAATCTAAAGTGCCCTCGTCCTGGCCTCAGTTTTCTCTTCACAAAATGCTAATGGCACCCAGCAGCAGACCTTCTTTCCATGACCTCCCCTCTCATGGGATTTAGGTGTCCAGACAGGGACCATTTCTGAGATGACAGGGCAAGATTCCCCAAGAAGCTGCAAAATTCACCAGGGTTTCTGAGTTTGAGACATAGGAGAGCACTTGTCCCACCACCTTCTCTTCCACATTGCTTTCACAAACCAGCATCTTCCAAGCTCCCAGCTGCACATCCTACACCCAACACCACAGTGGCTGGACCTGTGCCAAGGAAGAGCACCCTGAAGATCTGAAATGTCTCTTCCAACCAAAATGATTCTGTGATTCCATGATCCTATTTTCACCCGGAAATCTTGCTCCACCCACTTTCAGAGGCACTTCTGCGGCTCTCCAGGTGTGCAGCGCTGTGTTGAAAGGGCAGCTACTGCCCAAGGACCTGCTGCTGAGGGGCTTGATGGCCCAGCCTGGCCCTTGTGACAGCTGCACTCTGCCTGCAAGCTCCACTCCCCCAGCACCAATGGCAATCTTTGTACCTCCTGGCAGTGCCTGGGTGCAAGGTGCAGTGCTTGGTGTTGATCACCCCAGTGCTAGTCAGGTCTGAGAAGCCTGGAAATTAATCTGAGATGAACCATTTTTATCCAGTAACGCAAAGCTTACGGAGGCACAAAGGAAAAGGATGTCAGATGAGGGCTGAACAGGTAGCCTACTGGGTGCAAAAGCAAGAGTCCCTGGGTTCTGCTCCAGAAACCATCCCTGTGCTGCGCAACCGAGGATCCTCAGCTAAAACGTGCTGGGGCAACATCGGAAGGGGTCTCACCAACACACAGTGAGTGATCTCCCCTGTGAAGCTCAGGCTGTCTCAAAGCTCAGCAGCCCCAAAGGATGTGGGTGTGATGTGAAGGCCCCTGGACAGCCAGGGCAGTGGAGGATTGGTGCCCATGCACCACTGGAAACCATGTTCCTGGCAAAAGCAGGACAGTTTTAGGGCAGATCTGAAGCAGCCCAAGAAACCCTGTATGATTTCTCCTGTTACAGCTAAGCACAAAAGACTGTAAAACGAGAGGTGGGTACCCAGAACAACTCACACATGTCAGGACTGTTCACTGTGATAAGGATACTGCAGTATCGATGTCATTATCAAATATGGAACAGTTAAAAGGAAGCGATCAGCAGTTTTCTGTCTCTGTGGCTGAAAGTCCTGCTGATTCCCAGCTGTGGTATACGATGCCCAGGCAGATTTCCACACACTGAGGCATTCCCACACACAAGCATGAGCGGATATTCTCAGAGGTCTTCTCTCTCAGAAGCAGTTCACAGATTCATCCAGTAAGTGACAAATGATAGTAAAATTAGGGTTTCTTCTCTAAGAGAAACACGAAGGAAAAAATTGCTCTGTCAAGGTCCTGGTAACAGCTCTTCAGGTTGCTAAACAGATGAGTCACATGAGTTTTCACAGGAGAGTTCAGCGCTGCCTCAGGTATTACTGTTTTGCACAATTTCAGGAAAACAATGTTGGAAACTAAGAAAACCACAGATTTGCTCCCACTGCCCCCCAGAACCAGGGGTCTCACCCACCCCTCAGCCCTAAAACTGTTATCAGACAGAACAATTATCTGCACAAGGTTGGGTTTAGGGACTAAATGCTACAAGTTTAAGTTGATGGTGTGCAGGGATTTTTCAGGACTATACTCAAGAAGGGAGTATAATCAAAAAGGTAAAAAAACCCAACATAGACTGAATATGAGGTGTGCTCAGCCTGAGCAGGATCTTGCAAAGGCTAAACAAAGCTTTGGCTGTTGCAGTGCTTGAACAGTGGCAGAAGGGCCAGGCTGAATTACAAAGCAGGTCTTTTCTAAACCAGAATATCCATCACAGTCCCTAAAACCACCAGATAATTGTTCCAAACAATTGCACTTCACGTGCTGAACAGATCACCGCTTGTCTTTAAAACAGAACCAATCTGGCAGGTAAAAGTCTGCCACCAGAGGATTTGAAGGTGGACTTGCTAGCGGAGCCCCAAACCAGCCTGTCAAACTACAAGCAAGAAAAGGAGTAAACTCAGGTGCAAGACCCTTTTAATGTGCCAGGCTGGGTGGGAGATTGAAGAGGTCTTCTCACACAGACTTACATGGTTGCTCTCTCTCTATGTATCATTCATATCTATCACTGGACTCTTCTCTTCCTCATTCTCTGAAGAAAAGAACCGTCATGGGTGCATAATACAGGCAGAAATAAATACATGAAATCAATTAGAATCAAACACTTTCTGAAGGTGCTTTACAATCAGTCTTTGACAGAAACTGCAGATTACTGATGCAAAAATATTCATTCGACAGCCGCAGCATTAAAGCTACTGCTCTAAGCTGGTGAGTGCGAGGGTTTCAGGGCCCTAGCTTGTGACCGTAACTTCTTGGATACTCTGCTTTGTGGTGTATTTTTTTATTGCTTAATCTAATCCCCAAACGTTGTCCTTTTGAAAGTTAAGACGGCTGCACCTTTTTGCACTTGCCAGCATTTTAAGATTTACTCCGAAATAATTCAAAACGATCCACCATCCCCAGTTCAATTTGGAAAGTAAATTGTCCTCCTTCTCAGGCCCTTGGCACAGCAGCAGGGGGAAGGGCAGTGGGAAGGTACCACGGCACATACACCCCCCCCCCGATGTGTTCGGTCTCAAGCTGGGACAGGTAAGGTCCACGGGAGGCTGGTTTGCCATGCTGCCTTTCAGAAGGTTCAAGCAACACCTCTCCAGAGGCTGCCATGCATCTGTCACCTTTGGTGATTTTTTGGCATACTCCCCTCACCCCCCTCCACCCCAAACAGCAGCAGCAAAGGTGCTTCTGCTCGTATTGTAGATGCCAACAACGCACTCTAACAAGCAAATTCCTTAGTGCCATGGAGTGAATATGTGGGTGGAGTTTGGAAAGCCATAGGCATGGCTGTATCACTGCAAGGGTTCATTCCAGCTCAGGGACGGCCCTGAGGAGATGTGTGTTTTCCAGGAGGAGGTACTGCTTCTGTCTTCCCCTCAGGTGTTGTGCCCATAGGTAGGGATGCTGCGATTGCTGGGACAGAGCCAAAAACTCAGTGGGGTCAGGTTCTTGTCTCTCCTCAGTAATCACTAAACACTTAAATGGAGTTAACTAATACAAGCTTAGTAATGAGCAGGGTAAAGGTACCGCTTTCAAAAGGCCGCAAACATGACTTTCATTTGTGGAAACAGTTTGGATGGACCCGGATTGCAAAGGCCAAGCGGGAGAGGTAGGACTGCACATAGTTAAAGAGTTCTAAGCAAGAAACCCCCAGGACAGGTATCCTGGAGAAGCAGGGTGGCAGCAGGACAGGAAGCAGCCTGTCACTACACAAAGTCATGACTAGGTAGTTAATGTGGATTAATGTGGAAATAGAATTGGCTTAACCATCATCAGCCGAATTTTCCAAGTCCCCAGACTTCACACTATGAAGATGTGTAGACTATGTGGAGATGTGGTGCTGAGGGACATGCGTTAGTGGTGCCCTGGCAGTGCTGGGTTAACGGTTGGACTCTGTGATCTGAAAGGTCTCTTCCAACCAAAACAAATCTGTGATTCTCTAGCAGTTCATGGATCAGCTGAGTACCAAAACTGCCAAATCAATCCGGACCTAAGGCCAACACCTCCTGCTCTGCAGAAGCTTTGTTGGATCTCTGGCAGACAGCAGTGGAGTCAGACAGAAAGGTCTAAAGGGCAGGCAAGACTCTACACATCTATTTGATACTGGTTGCTTTTATCACATTTGAAAGGTGT